>ML809646.1:182425-221147 GCA_009831015.1 Picea engelmannii | reverse complement strand
TATATATATATATATATATATATATATATATATATATATATATATATGTTTACAAAAAGGTTTATTTATAAATCTATTTTAGAAATTCCTTGACTATGTATATAAATATATTCGTTTACATAGGTTTGTATATTCGAAGCAAGTGTTAAAATTTATTTTTAACACTTCAATAAGTATATTATTATACCATTTATATTTTCAATGTGCGTACTATTTACATATATATTTCTGTATCTAACAAAAAAAAAATGGGCTTGGCTTGTAGGTTAGGTGGGACTGGAGTTGGAGCTTGGATTTTCATCAAATTAAGGGTTTCGGGGTTTCACCCTATCTAAACAGACGTGTTTAAATTCTAGGTGCGTAGGTAGGTCCTTGGCTCCAGATTTTGAACCAGGGCTCTGATACTATGTGTAGGGACCATACTTAATTAAATCTGAATTTTGTACAATTAAACATATAATTCCTTTCTCATACATAAATAATTCATTCACCATCATATAAACATACATATTCAACATAAATTAAAATTTATCCATAGCATGAAAATAACTCAGCAAATTCATAATTAAAATACCTCCTTTCGATGCTAATTCCCACTGCTTTGGTTGTCCTTTCCCTGCGTCCTTGCCCAGCCTAATGCACTAACCCAACTCTACCCAAACCGACTAACCTCCCAGCCAGCTAGGAGCAGCTTGTCCGTCTCCCTAGCTCCAGGAAACCGAAAGGAATTCTGGCCCCTGTGCCCAAAACCCCCAGCAACCTAGTGCCCCCTGCGATGGTTCACCAAAATTGCAAAACCCAACAACTAAACCAGAAAATCTAAAAAAAACAGAACTATAGTCCCTCCTCTCCCATAATTCTTCCTTCCCCGTATTCTCATGCTCCCCTCCCGTAGGACTCTTCCCCCGTAATATCTTCCCCTTCACCGACTCTCCTCCCCCTCATTAATTTCCTTATCTCCTTCTTTATTCTCTTTTCCCCTTCTTTATTATCTTATCCCCTCCATTTAATGTTTCTTTCCCCCCCTTCATACGTAAGTCTTTAATTAAATAAACTAAAATTATTAAACCCCTTTAATTCATTACTCAAATATTTAATGAGTCTATTAATTAATTAATTAATCATCGACAGGTATGAACAATTAATTAATAATTAATCAATTAATTAATATTATTAAGAAATAATTATTGTTTAACTCAACATATTAGGATAGTCAGATTATCAAATTAATTAAAATTAATAATCCTTATGCATATATATAACCAGGGTTGTTACATTCCTCCCAACCATAGGCTTGTTGTTCCATTGCTCTCAACAACAAGCCACCCCTAAACTAAGGCTATGAATCCACAAGGATGTCTGACTCTCATGGTTGTCTAAACTGTCTACTCAACAATCCAATACCTAAATTTCTATATTCTACAACAATTTCTATCCACCAAGTCTCTTTCCCCTGAACTTGCACAATCCAAGGATTTGGGATCCCCTTATCTACCACACAATCCCTTAGGTTATCCCAATTCCCTCCAGGGATCCAATGCATGATCAATAAGGAAATATATCAGCCGAGGACTCCAAGAATTCTTAGGTATCCCAAGAGTGCTCACAAAAATATTCTGAAGGATATTGAACATTTTCCACCATAAGAAACCCACTTACAAGCACACAACCTTTGTCTCTGTAACATCACCAATATAATCCCCATTTTAATTAATTCTTATGTAGATATAATATGTGGCTATGATCAAAGCGATGTAATATGCAAATTTTATTTCAATTTTTTAATAATAAAATGTGATGCTAGTTGCTAAGGGGACATGGGAAAGAGATGGGGACTGAATTAATCCACAAGAGGGGAGAGTGTCTAGGATAATGGCCAAAAGGGGTTCAAGGGGGAAATACCCATGTATATTAATTTAACCCATTTTCCTTAATTTGCTATTTGTATATGAACCTTCCCATTTTTTATTGAGTGTTCCCAAATCCAATCATTGAATACATGTAAGAAGGTGGGTGTGATTGGTCACATCCCAAATTTATTGGGCACATTGGGGTTGAGTACAATCAGCTCGGGGAAGAGTGTGAGTTAAGAAAGGAAATCCAAAGGGAAGAAATTCGTATGGGTTGGCAAAACAATTTTACACATGGAGTTTTTGTGCACGAGGAGCATGTAGAGAGAAATAAATAGAAATTGGAGCTGGTGCAACCATGGAGTATGAATTCTAGAGCAAGTTGGAGTGTAATTGGAGTGAATTGGAGTTGGAAAACAGAAGATCTAGGTTTTTAGGCCTAAATAGTGAAATCCTGTGTGAGTTGCACTAAAAAAAAAGTGTTTGTTGTTGGTTTGCTGATAGTTTTCCTAGCAACAATTTCCCTGAAGTTGTCAGATGAGAGATTCCTAGCTGCCTGTGCCAGAGAGACCTTGATAAAAAAATGGGATGCCTGAGAGATTGATATAAGTGAAGGGGTACATTCTCTGGGTTGGACAGGTCAAGGGGAAGATATATGGTGGAAAATTAGGATAGATGTAGGAGAATATCAGCTGGGTTGAGAGTTTTATGAGCTGTGAGTGGACTGTGAGAGACTGCCCTCTTTTGTGGATTGATAGCCTTAGATTGGGGGTGATTGGATGTTGAGATTTGGAACAATCAGTCTATGGTTGGGTGGAACGTCTGTCCCAAGCAATAGGTTGCACAACTGTTTTGAAAAGAAAAGTGTTTTATCTTGCTACTATGTTAAATTATCTGTTTAATTGCTATGCATGAACTCTATGTATTTGGAAGTGATTTATATGATGTTGAAATGATTTGTTTAGCTGCATTTCATGTTGATTAGTAACATGTTGTAGATGCATCTATTTTATGGTTGTAGACAATAACTAAATCTGTTTTTATTCGTAGCTGTAAGCTATAAGAAATGAGCTAACTATAAATGAAATAATTCAGTTAGCATAAGTTTCATTTTAAAGAGTAATCCACACTGTAATGTCCCTTAGATGGGTTGGGGGATGTTACATTATGGTATTAGAGCTCTAGTTCAAACACTGGGCTTGTATGGGCCTAGATGGCTGTGAATTCGTGAAATTATTTGTTGCATATTTTGTCTGTGACAAATTTGGGGAAAAACAAAGATTTTAGAGAGAAATCCCCAAATCTGTGAGAAAAAACCGAGTTTGAATGACTCTGGATGGTTTAACAAGGTTAATGGAGTAGAGCGATGAAGTTGCAGATTGAAAATCAAACCAGAATGGTTGAAATTCAAGTTTTAATGGCCACATGTAGAGTTACATGCAGTTTGGAGAATCAACGATTGAGATCATGTTTAACCTAGTGATTGGCGACCAAGATTCACTATGAAAAAATTAAAAATTCTTAAGGATTCGACCATTTGAAAGTTTGATGGGGTCAATAACCAAAATTAAATCGGAGGTTGTGAAAGGGAGAAAACCGATGGTCCAAATTAATTAGAGAAAAGTCGAAATGTTTCTAAGTGTTAAAGTTCACAAAGAGAAATCGTTGACGATCGATGGACGGATCGGTCGAAATGGCGACGAGATTGGTTTTTCCATAAGACATCTCTGACCACTGATGGCCGATGGTCAGGGGTTGGTCGAATCTACCGAAGCATTTTAATTTTCTGACGGCCAATGGGCCAGCGTTTGGGCATCAATCAATTAGACGAAGTGTCCCAAATGAGCAACAAAAGTTGCCAATGGACGATGGGCTGATGGTCGGAGTTTGACCAAATTTGGCGAAGTGTTCGAATCAAGCAAGAGAATTCATTGATGGATGTTGCACTGATGGTTCAACGTCGACCGAAGTTACTGAGGTGTCTACGTTTTCCAAGAGAATCGACTGATGGCCAATGGGGAAAAGAGGATGATGACATCATCATCCACATGTCATGCCACATCAACATCCATGTGTCATGAAACATCACCCAATTTGACACCTCAGGATGATGTGTCACGACACGTCATCATTCATCTATCATGCCATGTCATCCAATAGAAGTGGTCGATGTTCGATGGTCAAATCGGTTGGTTTGGGAAAGTGTATTCGACAACCATTGGGGATCGTTGATCGTTGATGGGCCGATGGTTGGGAATCAAATGAATTTTTTTAGAGTTCCATTCACCAACGAAGGTCACCGATGAACGATGACTGACGACTACATTAGTCGGGTTAGAGTTGTGTGCAAGTCGGTTGTCGGGGAGTTGGGCTGATGGCCGACGATGAGATAAACAATTTGGTGAAGTATTATGTGCACAAAAGGAGCACGTCGGTTGCTGATGTCCGATAGAGAGTATATCAATGGTCCAAATTCATTTTTAATTGAGATCAATGATGCAGATTGCACATAGGAAAAATTGTTCCACAGTTTCAAAAAAAATGAAAAAGCCAGGTCTGGAGCCATTTTCTTAATTTTTCCATAACTAGAAAAAACTAAATCGGACTGGGATGAAGTTTATGGGTTTTTTCTGTAGAGAGGATATATACAAAATTTCCAGAGAGGACCCTTGTCCATATCTACTTGAATTTGGCATAAATTGCAAAATAGTGGTTCTTAAAGGTCGAGGTTGAGATCATTGACACAAGTCTAGATTAAGCCGAAATTCTTGGGGAGAGTCTAAAAAGTAGACGCATAAATAGCCCAATAAGGAACTAAATAAATCCTTTGGGGATTGGAATGGGGACACTGAAATAGATCAAAATCCACTATTCCGGGCCACTTTTTGGGGATTTTTGAGATTTTAAGAGAAGGAAAAGTGACCCTAGATCATAAAATGGGAAACATTTATTTAGTTGAATTTTTATATACTTATCAAGGATAACAACTTTGGTGTAATGACATTTTTCCGTGAATGCACAGATTGAGAGATAGCCAGTTCTACTAAAAATTCTGGAAAGAGTGAAAAAGGACAAAGTTTTAGATCCCAGATTGCTATAGTTTTTGACTGGAACATTAGATTGAAATTATGAGAGTTTTTATGTATTACCTGTTGTTATTTTTATCTATGTATCATACAATTTTTTTTCCAATTCCTAACATATTTTCTTCTGCAATTAGCAGAAGTTGGCATTTCATTAAAATTGCACCAGTAGAGAAAATGCAAAGAAAGGGGTGAAAATGGTTTTTTCAAGAAGCGTTAACCTTCAACTTAGAGATCGGATTGGGGAATGAGTATATCCATTGGAAAGATATTTTAGAGAGGAATGAATCTAGGGAATTATAATGTGAATTGATTCAATTTTTCCTTCATAAACTTATGAGGAAACAACATGTATTCTAATTAATGAAATGTTTGACAATACACATGTTCTTAAAGTAATTATTACATGCAAATTTATTGTAGAATTAGAGGTACATAAATAAAATTTATTTCTTATATGAGGACTGGATTTATGGAAGATGCTCAAGGATCTTACAACCATGAGGAAGAGATCATAGGTCTGCATGGGGAATGTTGAAACAACGTTAAATGAAAGAAGAGATAGGAAAGAGACTGCCACTATGAGATGTCTGCAAAGGGAATTGAAGAGCTACAAATATGATAATGAAAGGATTATGAAGTATTAGGAAGAGATAATTCAGAGCTTAAACATGTTTCATAAGAAAGTTAACAAATATTTCGACACCATGCAAGCAGCTAGTGCTAAACAAGTATCAACATCTAGATACCATAGTAAAAGGGATGATCACGAAAATGATAGGAAGTCAATAAGAATGTGAAGGTGTCGTCATTATCCAATACAGTCCACTAGAATAACTCATGCAAGTTCAGGTTCAGGGAGTAGCCCAAGTGTGTCTCTTGTTTGGAGGAAAATAAGAAGGCCTGAGGTAGACATCTTGCAAGGTGAACTCAGGAAAAGTAAGCCACTTAATTTTAATGGTGAACACCAGAAGGGTGAAGAGGCCGAGGCCTAGCTTTTGGAAATGAAGAAATATTTCCAGCTGCATGATTACCTCTCCCAGGTAGACGCTAGAATTTCCACCTACCATTTGCAAGGAAAGGAAACCATCTGGTGGGATCATCTTAAGAAAGCCAATAACCTTGATAATAAGAGGATATCATGGATATATTTCAAAGGATATTTCCAAAAGAAATATTTGTTCAAGCATTATCATGAAATAAAAATGAAAGAGTTCTTTGAACTCAAGTTGGGAACCATGACAATGGCATAATATGAGAAGTGATTCTTTGAATTGTTGAAATATGTTAACTTCATCAAGGATGATAAGGTCAAAATCCAAAGGTTTCTAAATGTTTTACTCTCCTTCTATAGTGACAAGATACAATATGACAATCCAAAGACTTTGGAGAAAACGATAAGGAGAGCAAGACACCTTTATGAGCAAAGCAAAGGAAGGCCAGTTGTCCAAAAATATTGGAATGAAAAGATGAAAGGAAAAAGGGAACAAAGGAAGAAAGTTTTTAAGCCACCCTTTTTAAAAACAATTCCCAAGCAAATCAACAAGGCCAGGTAGCCCGAACTGAGAAAAATAATGTAGATTCATTTGGGAAAAGGCCAAGGAAACAACTTGTTCAATGTTGGGGATGTGAGGGAAATCACTTATATGGGGACTGCCCTCATAAAGGAGAAAGAATTAGGACTGTCTACAACATTCATGAGGCTGAAATAGTGAAAGACATGGGATGAAGCATGCTAAGTATTTATGCAGTCTTGGAAAACAAGCAGGCATAATATAAATCCCCCATGATCGAAGTGGAAGGTAATATTGACAACCAACCCACAACAATTTTGATTAACTCTGGAGCTATCCATAGTTACATAAATTCTAACATTATTAAAATATTTCACTTGCAAATAAATAAGCATAAGAAATATTGGTTAGTTCAGTTAGCCATGGGGGCTAAGAGAAAGATCAATGAGTTGGTTAAATATTTCTTGATAGACATGAATGGACTTAGCATAAAGGTAGATGTAAAAGTCATACTGTTGGGTTCATATGACTGTCAAATTGGTATGGATTGGTTGGAAAATCATGATTTTGTCTTGGAATGTTAGAACAAGACAATCACATGTCTTGATGAGGAAGGGAAACAAGGAAAGATTCAAGGCATTCCAAGAGATGTAGTTGTTAGAGAGATTTCAGCTATGCAGTTCAAGAAGATCTTCAGGAAGGGATGTCATATTTTTGCAGCCCATATGGAGGAGGCATCCAAAGATAAAGTGGAAAGCATTGAAGACCATCTGGTCACGCCTCCTTAAATTTTTTTATTTTCCTTGGGAAACGTATCACACCCAAAAATTATCTTTTCACATGATACCTTCTATACTTAGAAATTTTTTCCTTTCTTTCTTCGTCTCTCCTTCCTTATATATCATAAATATATTTTCTCTTTAGCTACATATCATTCTTCAAATTTATCTTTTTCCAATAATATTTTCTTCCTCGCTAATATTTCTTTTCTTTCTCGTCGAGATTAATTTTCTTTCCTCATGACCAAAAGACACCCATCTCCCTTATCACTGGGACTATTTATCTCCAGTGCGATATATCACCGAGATAATTTATCTTCGGTGCAATATATAACCGAGTTTATTTTTCTTTTCTTGCGATAAGCCTTTTCTTATCTCCTTTTCCTCAAAAATTTCTAAGTCCTCGACTTATTCTTCCTTCGCTCATCGCATCCCAAAATTGCCTTTTCTCGCAACTAGGCCCTCCTTATTGCGTTGAATAATTTTTATTTCTAGCAATGTGTCAGTCCAAACATTTATCTTGTGGTTGACATATCAATGTTGTATCGCTCAGAAAATTTATCTTTGGTAATACATACTGTATCTCCCACAAAATTTTTCCTTAGCGATACACACTATATTTCCCACAAAAGCTATCTTTCTTAGTCACTTTTTTTTTATTATTATTTTTGGGCTCGCAATTGTCACAAAACCCATAGACTCACCCCTTTGAGCTGTGTTTAGCCACTTAATGACCAAATTGACCTCTACAACAAATAATCCAAATATCCAAAACATAATTTGGGGGATTTCAACCCTGATTTTTTCACGTTGGGTGAAATCGATTTTCACCCAATATCACATAGATAGAAACCTTTTTGTTCTACAATAATACCTATAGGCTGAGTGCTGCAACCCAAGATCTGATACCAATTTTAAAATGCCCAGCTTGCTAAACTAATTACAATGATTTGATACAAATAAAGTTAACAAAGGTACCATACCCATAATTTCTCGTGCATGTATCAACAGTTTCTAAAATCCATGAATGCACCCATTCAACAAACAACATTTAATAAGACATTTACACAACAAAAATAAACAGAAGAAAAGAGAATATATAACTTATATTTTTATAGAATAATCCAATTGGTTGTGTACAAGGGACATTCCTCCCAACCATAGGCTTGTTGTTCCATTTATCTCAACACCAAGCCACCCTTGAGCTGAGGCTATGAATCCACAAGGAGGTTTGAATCTCATGGTTGTCTACACTGTCTTCTCAACAAACCAATACCCAAATTTATATCTCCTGCACCAATTTCAATCCACCAACTCTCTTTCCCTTGAACTTTCAAAACCCAAGGAATTATGATCCCCTTATCTGCCACATAGTCCTTTAGGTTATCCCAATTCCCTCTAGGGATCCAATGCATGATCGACAAGGAAATATATCAGTCGGGGACTCCAAGAATTATCAGGGGTCCCAGGAGTGCTCACAACAACCTTCTGAAAGATATTGAGAAATTTACACCATAGGAAACCCACTTATATGCACACAACTTATGGGAGAGGGTGATTTTTTGGGTCTTGGAAATAACAAATAAATTTTGTAGGATGTGTTATTGTAGGTTGATGGGCATGCAAGTCTGAAGTCATAGGAAAAAGGTAAATGGAATAGTGATTCATCCCGCATATGTAATTCATGAAAGCGGTTAGGTATGAAAAGGTAAAATGGTGGATTTTAGAGGATGTTGAGGTAATAAGTGCAATTTGTGGGTAGCACGATTGCAGGTCTACATACCTAAGGGCATGCAGTTTTGGGATGTGTTGTACTCCTGTATTACTTGAAAAAATGACCAAGTGTTGGAAAATTTGAAAGAAGGGGAAAAATACTAAGTATAAATACCATGGGTTTACGGGTGTGTGAATCTAAGAATTGGATGGTATTATGATTTTCAACCCACATTTTAAAAGGAAAAAGAGACTTGGTAAGCAGATTCAAGATGAAAAGGAAAACAAAGGAAAAAATATTAAGGATAGGTATGCATGTACAAATTTTGATCATGAATGTGGATCAAAAACCCTGTTCGTCATCCAAAGGGTTACTAGTTTTGAGTTGCCAAACACCTGGAGCTATGAGATATTCCTGTCAATCCCTAAATTAGATTTACTTATAAATTAATGTCTATCTGATGTAAAAAAAATAAAATCCACACCATAGATAGGTACATCACTTAACATGCTCCATCAAAAAAAACCCATGCCTTTTCCTTATTTATATGGATTTCACTGATCAACCAGGTTAATTTCTACTTAGTGGTAGGTTTGTATGAAGTGAGAAGAGAAAAAATCTATGGGGATACCTTGATTGGAGGATAATACCTATCTTCAAACAACCTTTAGTTGTGGGTCATACAAATACCTCACACGACTAACATGGGGAGAGATATGTATTTATTAAGATTACTTGAAACAAAGAAAACCATATTAATGTTGTGTATTCACCGAAATCATTCAGAAATTTAAATAAGTGTTAAACAAGATAGTTGTAAAGCATAGAGATTTGGCCAATTTAGTTGATGACCTATTAGCGTAAATAAAAGCTAGAACAAAAAGTAAAGATATTTCGTGAATGTGGATGATATATTAATATCATGATGAACACATGAGAAATTCAAAGAGGGTGATGAATAGACACTTAAACTGATTCCAATAAGGAGTGGGGAAACAAGAAATTGTAACTTTGTGTAGAGCCATTGATAACATGGAGAAATATGTAGTGACTTTTAAATATAACTGGAGAAATGGTAGTAAGTTTTTGAGTTAAATTACACACATAACATTTTTTATGTTTAAGTATATTTTGTTTCTACATATTGTTTTAAAATATGTTTTTTTTTAAAGAAATGGGTATATTTGTATGAGTTAAATTGGGGGTGGCATGACCTTGATTGAGAAAGTCACATTAAAATTATGTTTTGGTACTATCTCATATACTCTTTAAGAGTTCATTAAAATTTGAGATTATTAAGAAGAACCAATTTTCCATATGTATATATCCCATTACAAGCATTATTTACACATTCCATGCAAATAAAAAAACTTGTGAGTACACTTGCTTCTTCATTAGATTTTATGGGATGAGATTCATCATCATTTCCATAGGGACATGAGAAAATGCATAGATATTGATGATAAATCCTTCAACTACTATTGAAATTTTGAGAATTGAGCAATTTAATATTGTAAATTTCAAAATTTTCCATCAACCTTGGGATTTCCTGGATTTATTTTTTTGTGAACTTTCATCTTTAGGGATGATCTGAAATATTAAATTACAATAAAAAATGATTCACTTCTCATAAATACAAATCATAAGGAAATCTAAGAAAATAAATACCAATAAGTGTACTTCAATACCACAAAGCTACAACCCTTAGGGTACACTTTCCAAGCATATAATAGATCTCAAATGTCTTATTACAATTGATTATAACAACAATATTTTTCTATCTTATATTTTATACATGTGTTAAATAAATTAACCAATTTAGATCTATGTTATATCAAATCAACATGAACAACTAGTGCTATAATATAGCCAATCATGAAACATAAGTTGAAAATCAAACTGCAAGCACACACTATTTGGAAGTTGAAACAATTCATATATATATATATATATATATATATATATATATATATATATATGAAGTACACGTATATACCAATATCCATATCTAGGGAAATCATAAGATAACCCTAGCCACCAACTCCTCCTAGCTAGGAATCACTCCCAACCAAGGCTGGTCATTTCTTGAAAAGTACTTAACAATATAGCATACACATAGGTAAATCCTCCTTGGCCTTTCATTAATATTGTATCACACAAAATATCCACACCATAGATGTTTTATTCCTTAGGTTTTACAAACCCTATCCATATTGCATCACACAAGTACATGACATGAAAACTCTATCTCTAGCTTTCAAGTCTACATGTCCATGTTGGGGTTTTAGTCCTCAAACCATATGACTTCAACTCTTGCATAAAAAAAAAAAAACTAATACCTCCATAAAACATGAAGAGTACAACAACCAAGTCTTGTTCCAATCAAGGCATCACACTGTTGACACTTGAATTCGTTAGAACTGAAATGACAACCTTATGAGGACATTAGTGCCCCTTCATTTTTAGAGAGGTGGTTCTTCTCTTTGGCTAAAATATATATCTTTGAATATCTTGGAGTAGGGAGAGTGCTAGAAAACAAACCCCAAATATTTATTACTTGGATTTAAATGAAAATGGTTCTTCAATAACCCAATATGATCTTTATGTGCAACAAAAGTCTTTTTACAATAAGAAAATATTGAAGGAGGACTTCAACATCAGAATTAAATTGTGATCAACATCACACACAATCTTCTTAATCATATATAAATACATCCATGTCTTTTTCATGAAAAATAGGAGAGAACAATTTGTTCATTTCAAATAATTTTAAAAGATTACTACTATCAAGATCAAAAGAGAATTTGATAGGTCAACCTTAAATATCTCATACTTAAAACTCAAAGTTACAAGATACAGTCAATATCAACCCCAAAACAATTCTTTGTGGAGTTTTATTCATGAAAGATGTTCTTCATTACAAAACCTTTGACAACCGTGTATGTGGCTGCAAATACTCCATGATCATGTAAGAAAATATCTTAGAAGAATACAAGAAGAACACTCAACAACTCAACCTTGTGCCCAACTATGAGATTCAAGCATAAAGCTATGAGAAGTGGTGTAGAATAATAGAAAGAAGGGAGAAGATGGATATTTATTTCTTTTGAACAGAAGCTTGATTGTGTATCCATGGTTGTACCTTATTCTTCCTATGATCTTCTTCCCTGCCTTTCTAACAACTCTGATCCTTGGACCTTTTGATGGATCATTTCTTCTCTATTTAAGAAGAGATTTTCTAACTACTTGAGTAGTTAGGGTTTTCTTCCTCTCTTGAAATTCTCGTACAAGTTTCTTCTTGAAAAATTACCTTTAATTAATGCCTCATTAATTCCCCATGAATGAATTCACATCATTAATTCCCCATGAATGAATTCACATCATTAATATAAGTATATTGAAAATGGGTCCCTTTCTTTTTTGAATAAAAGTTTTTAAAATAAACTTTTATTTTCACAATTTAGTTAATTGCCCATTTAAAATATGATGACTTTGTTTTAATTTTATGGGAGTGATAATTAAATTTTTCCATGGAAACCACTTATGATGTTATATTCATTTTCTTATCTTTCCAATGGTATAAATTTTCCCAAATCTGTCTCCCGGATCTCAAGATATGAGCTCATGAAGTTGAGTTGTCACGCAAGCCCATTAAAAATGTCGTTGAATGATATTTTAATTTACGAGGAAAAATTTTCAACCTTTATCCTTTTAAACCTGTACCATCATATTATAAGTCAAAATAAATTTCCAATGGTATAAAGTTTACGTGATTCCGACACCTAGAGCTCAAGTTATGGTCTTTGCAAGATCGTGACTCAACCACCATTGATCAAAATTCATGGGCAAATTTGGACCCTTGAATTAAATTTCATGCTCTCCATTAATTAGTTTCCATGTGTAAGGATCTTATTGGATTCCATGTGGTGCTCATCCATAGGATTAAACATATTTCCATGTCATCCAAGGAAATTTTGGCACATGGTATAAGGTTACATGTGAATTAAATAAAATAATGTATAAAGTGTGAAAAGTTAAAGGTGAGTAATATAATAATAATAATCTTTTTATGAAAATGAGTGAAGTGTGGGAGGCACGAGAGTGTAGGAAAGAGGGAAAGGGTAGTTTAGTGGGGAAGGTAGAAATTTAGGTGGCGGAAAAGGGGAGGGAGAAATGTAGGGAGTGGAGTGAGGGGGAGTGACGTGAGGTAAGGAGGGGGGTGAGGTGAGGTGAGTGTGTTAGGGACGGATGTGAGGGAGATGAAGGGGAGAGGTGAGGGAGTTATGGAGAGTTCGAAAGATCACCATAACTGAAATAAAAACTAAGTATGGGATATGAAGGGTGAGGGAAGAGAGGAGAGGGGGTATTTTGAGAGGAGATGAAATGAAAGGAGTGAAAAATGTGGGAAGCGGGGAAGGGTGAGTGGGTTGGGAGGTGAGGGGGAAGGGATATGTATGAGTATGTTCGAAGATTTTAGAGGGGGTAAAAAAAAAATTAATGTGTGAAAGAGTGAAAGGGAGATATGGTAATGTGGAGAGATAAGGAGGGAGAGGAAAGTGAGTAAGATAAAAATAAACTAAGTATGGGATGTGGTGAGGTAAGGGGAATGGAGAGAAGGACATGTGCCCATGAGAAATACAATGAATATTTTTTATGGGTTTTGAACCCAACACAAGAATATTTAAGGGTTTTGGACCCGAAAATTGAAGAAAACCAGCGTCTTGGACTCGAAAAATTTAAATGCAATTCCAATAGATTAGTGTTATTCCACATGAAAGAGGTGCCATTTTCCACTTTAAACTTTAAACCTGAATATATTGAGCATACAAAATCATATTTTTGATCCGAAAAATGCGTGAAGAAGATGAGGCTAGGGACTACACAAGGAACCTATAATAGTTCAAAAATTTTCATCTTCTGATATCAATTTTTTTAATTAATCCAAGAGCGGGAAGATAAATATGACCAAATTTTGGTCAACAAATACCAAGCTCAAAACTAATCAAACTAGGATGATCTCCATGATTTTTCCATATCCTCCATGTATCACACAATAAAAAAGATACAATATCATCCAAGGAATCCACTTTACAAGACAAAACATTACTTCCTCTAGCATCATGTTATTCTCTAGGGTTTACTTGAATAACACAAACCCTAGTGTCTCACAAGAGCAAATTCTAACATATCATAAGAGGTACATTTAGTTCACTTCAACAATTTCTACTATAATCCTTTTAGTTTGCTTCAACAATTTATGTTGTAATCCTTTAGTTCACTTCAACAATTTCTATTGTAAATAGCTAATAATGAGAAGGAAAAAATCACCTTTCTTATAGTAGGCTCTCCTCTCTTAATCAATCAAAGAGATAGTTGTTTTTCTAGTCTAATTATTGTTCTTCATTGCGCATTGTGTTTTGTTGTGTGCGTTTTTCAAATCTGTATGTAGATCAAATTGCTACTATTCCCATCCTATGGATAGAAACTCCTATAAGGGGGGGAATATGTAGTGTATGCATTTCACAATTTATTAGTCACATACACCTACATGTTGTTGTGGTGGTGGTGGTGTGACTTATTTGTGTGTTGTGTCCATGCGTGACCTGCCCAAGTATGATACTAATATCCCTCTACCTCTCTTTTGTGTTGGACCACCCTCCTTGAGTCCCCTTACCTTAACATAGTATGATACCTCTTAAGGATGTCCAATATTTAAGTAGGTTCTATTACCTCCTTTGCCCTCTATTCCTTTCACTCTTGGTTGCTCATTTGATTCATTTTGACCCTTTGCAACACTCTTTGGGGTATTTCCTTACTCTATGGGATTAGTTTGGTGTGTAAGCCCTGATTTGGTCCATGGTTACTTAGGATGTTTCATTACAGATCCATGATGACTCAAAAACATTTGATTTTCCTATTTATGGGGTCAAATGATTCAAATTTTTCTTAACTTTCCCTAATTTCAAGGTGTTAAGTCAACCCTTACTTTTCTCACTGTACCATGAAACAAAGAGCTTGCATTTGGGGGAACCTCATGGCATGTTTTCAAACACTCATAGTATGATGTCAAACTACTTAGTTTGACTTTTCCATATATATGTCCTCTCTAACCATTGGTCTAACATTCACGTAAATCTTGAGGTTGTTCCCTTTCCTATGTACACTATTCAATTTCTCTTTGTAAGATGGTTCAATTTGAATATCTCTTTGTAACTATCTTGCAAATACTCACTCAAATCAATGCCAAATTTGATCTAGCATCCTAACCTTCTAGGATCTTAGGATGCTTCTACTTGTCTTCTCCAACACATCAATAGGGATCTCTTGATGTTAGTTTGGCTCCAATATTATCAGTTTATTATTCATCATAAGTCATATTCAAAGGCTTAGCCCCCTTTAATACCTTGGATTCTTCAAAATTACAACCTCAAACGAGGTTCTAACAAAAATAAGAAAAGGGAGATCAAATAAACCCATTTTAGGGTACTTTGGGTTACTGTTCATTATTTCATTGCTATATCATTTATGTGGTAGATCTACTATTATTAGTGTATTGAATTGGATATTGGTATAAGTCTATTTTGAAAAGAGATTGAGGATTGCATGGAGATTGATGTAGGAGGTGGAAACTTCTTTTAGAGGCCTTTTACAACTCTCTCATCCCAAGAATGTTCAACACCTACAACAATGCTCATCCAAGTGAGTTATTTTCATTTCCCCTCTTTTTTTTTTCCAACACTTAGTTTAATTAGCTTACCAAAAGAGATTGAAAATTTACCCTATATTATCTTCATTTCTTTTGTTATTTATTTTTTGAAAAATTCTAATTAAAGTAAATTAATTAACTATAATTCTAATTAATTAATTAAAGTTAAACCCTAATTAATATAGTGAACTTTATAACTTCTCTTTTCTTTCTCTCCCCTATGGATTCTTAATTTTTCATAAAAATGAGTGGTGAATCTACTCTCTACTTCCTCGTGGTAGTATGGGTCTATTCTCATGCTCCATCATGAAACTAAAATCCATCATGAAACTAAAACATATGATAGGTAAAAAATATAAGCATCATCATTGGCACTTGTAACCAACCTATGAGCCTACCATGTGTCCTCCTCCTTGCATATGATAGGTAAAAAATATAAGCAATGTTATCATGGGCACTTATAACCAACCTATGAGCCTACCATGTGTCCTCTTGATAATTTTTTGTCTCCTACATGGAACCATGGCTTTTCATTGAGTAAATTCCATTCTTTATCTATTGTTACATAGACATATAAATATATCCTCCATGTTTCAGAGTTGAAACATTATCAAAATAGTTTTTGAATCCGTTCGAGTTTGTTGGAAGACTCAAGTTATTTAAGAAAACCAGAGCATTAATCTACCTAGATTCTCATATCTGAAATATAATTAATTTCTCGGCATGGACTTGTGCAAGCCGAAACAGGAAAAATAAAGGTGCCTAGCTAAGTGGATTCGAAATTATGAAATTCAATTAAATGCTTACATGGAATGTGCAACTTGTAACTCGAAATTATTTTATGAAAAAGGAACATATTATCCAGGTTGGACATATTTGCACCAATGCCACGTGGCACACCCTATATTTTCTAGTTTCCAGGTTGGTCCATCCAATCCATGCTGAAATATTAGTACCACGTGGAAAAACATATGAGTGCCATCCTTGTTGACGTCATCTTGGTGTCCTTGTATTATTCGAATCTCCTATGAGTCCCGTTGTCATTTGTCCATTGTCCTCGTTGATTCCCTAATCATCTGTCCTAGAAACGGGGCATTCTTGTATGACTCTTGATTTAAGAACTCAACACGTTATTACGGGATTTACCTTTGTCACATGAACTACAATATTTTCTTAGAAAAGTTCAATGATATAAAATTCATTACTATTCAATATCGGGTCCATAGAGGATTTGAGAAGAGTGAAAACATAATTCTCCAAAACGTGAGACTTACATTGCAATGTTGGCTATGTGTGAGGGGTTTTGTTATAACAAGTAAATCATAAGATCTCCAATTCATCCAACCCATTGAACTCAAAAATGTTATTTATTTACTTAAATAAAGTGTTGTTATTTATTTAGTTAAATAAAGTGTTACGTTTGAAGAAGGATTGACACAAATATATAAAGATAAGAACAAAATCTTACCATACTAGTAAACGCAAAACTTTTATAGGACTCACTAATTTCTTATTTGGAATTTTAAAAGGATTTAGAAAAATTTAAATGTAAAAAGAGAGTTTGAGATGCATGTTAATGTTTTGTAGTATCCTCTAGAATTGTCACATGCTTTTTTTTGTCCCGATTGAAGTCAACAATTCCATGTAGCAGAAAATGAATGGCTTAACAACCTAATAGATCAATGATGTTGACATTATCATTACCACATGGAACCCTTAATGTATGCCACCTGTCATTTCCTTCCTTTTGTGTTGTTGTGAATGAGCTCTATGTGGAAGTATGGTGTGTTTTCGAGAGAATTTCATTTGTTGTCCATTTTATATATAGAGTTCTAAATATGTTTGATATGTTTTAGATCCTAAACATTATAAAAAATGGCTTTAGATTGGTGTTGATTTTGTTGGAAGAATCACATGATTTGAGAATATAGGTGTCCTAATCTAGTTAGCTTCTTGAACCAAAAACCTTTATGAAATATAGTTGAGTCTAACATTGAGTCCATGGATTCACTTATCTTAGTGAAAACATGAATGGTAAAATGTACTTAGCCAAGCAAACCTGGAATTTTATGAAATTCAATCAATTATTCCTTTGTTTGAATCTAGAACTTGAACAACTAAAAAACTTTGATGAAAAAGAAGCATGTGACTCGTATTTGTCACATATGCTTCAGTACCACATGACAAATCCCTACTTTACCAATTCTCCTCTCATCCATATGTGTTGATGTCATCAATATCATGTGGTTAAACATTATTAGTCCACATGTGACATAAGTCATCCTTAATGTGGTCATCATGTTAATTTGCAATTTTCTAAGTATGTCATGTTCTCTTGTAATCTTTCTTTACTTTCCTTATCAACACCCCATTCATATATCCTACACAAGTGGAAACTTTGTAAGGCTATTATACAAAATATTGATGCCATGTGGCCCTTTATTATTATTTCCTTTTACCACCGTCATGTGAACTCCAACATTTTCTCCCCATACTTAGATATTCTAAAACATAAATTATAAAGGTTGGCTCCATGGGATGAGTTGCAAAGTGTGAAAACAACACTGAAAAGAACAAATAACCCTCTTCTCCTAATCTCACCACCCTAAAATACATTATATATCTTGTTCATTGGGTGTTGTGTCCATGGACTACACTATGTAACATGGGATAAATTTCTAACTTTTCTTAGATTCTCAAACCACAAAGACTATACAACCTATTTAACCCTATAGTGGAGTTTAAGGAAAACTTAAGTTAAAAAATATGGAACCTCATATCCATTGAAAGCATACTTAAATTATGTTTCAAACTTATCTTACATTTAATATCTTTTCACAAACCCAAAGTCATTCTAGATTCCACTTGTCATTTAAAAGTGGACCTAGAGGAATATGTGGATTTGAAAAAAAATAACAAAGAAAATCTAGTGAAACCAATGGACCTAAAATATAAATATATTGAGTCTATTTTAATGTGAATGTTGGATATGAGGGAGGATTTATGTTACATATAAAGCATAAACAATTATTATACCATTAGATTTATGGATCCTAAACCTTTGAAAAATCATTCAAAGTTATTTTCAAAGTTTGGAACTCAAAAAAATTAACATATGTTTAATAAAAAATTGTAATTTAAATGTTTTACAATTTTGTTTCTTTTGGACGCTCTAAATAAGATGAAGGGATATTAACTATGCTAACTTAAAATAGTTAAAATATTAGAAAATAACACACACAAGTAAGGCTACGCTCACTTCTATATTATTCAATGAAGACTAATTACATCCTTATATAGGAAATGATTGTTACTTAGTTGGTTACAACAAACCACAAACGACTAGACTCTACAAATAGTGAAGTAGACTTCAACTACGAACTGACTCTTACAACTGACTCTTACTACTGACTCTTACAATTGACGCTTACTCCACTATTTCCAAGTCTCCCCCTTAATGGAGAATGGATTGACTTCAACACCTAACATCTCCCTAAACAAGTCAAACTTAATCTTTCCAAGAGGCTTAGTGAAACTATCAACAACATTTTCACCAGTATTACAATACATAAGAGCTATTTCATTTGACTACAACTTTTCTCTAATAAAATGAAACTGAGCATCAACATGCTTTGTCCTCACATGCAAAATCGGATTCTTCACAAGATTGATTGAACTTTGATTATTACATTTGATCATCGAGGTTCCTTTCGTTCTTTTCCAACATCTTGAAGACATCTTCTTAACCAAACAACTTCACAAGTTGCTGCACACAAGGCCTTATATTCTTCTTCAGTAGAAGACAAAGATATAGTAGGCTTCTTTTTACTGCTCCATGAAACAACCCTAGATCCAATGCCAAATGCATATTTAGTGGTTGATCTTCGATCATCTGGATTGCCAGCCTAATCATAATCTGAGTAACCTGTCAACTCAACATCAGATGCATCAGTATATTTAATACCATAATCAAGTGTTCCTTTTAGATACATGAGTATCACCTTTGCTGCATTCCAATGGATTTCTAGAGGTTTCACCATAAACCGACTTAACACACTCACAGAGTATGCAATAGTAGGTCTGGTTGTGGTGAGATAATTCAAACTACCCACCATCTGTCTATACATAGTGCCATTCACCTCCTTCGAACGATCATCACAAGAAAGTTTCAAATTCTGTTGCATGGGAACAATAGAAGATTTACACTATTCCATTTTAAATCTCTTAAGTACTTCTCTAACATACTTACTCTGAAAAACAAAAGTTTGGCCTGCATTTCTCCAAACTTCAAGACCTAGGCAGTAATGTAACTCACCAAGATCTTTCATTTAAAAAACTTGTGACAACTACTCCTTGATTTGATCAATTAATTTCACTGCATTTCCTGTAATTATCAAATCATCAACATATAAGAAAATCAATACTATATACCCCTGCTCATCAAATTTGGTATACATATTTGGATCACTTTTGCTCCTCATAAAACCCTGTTGAAGAAAGAAAGAGTCCATCTTCTCATACCATGACCTGGGTGCCTGTTTTAGTCCATACAATGCTTTCTTTAACTTACACACTAAGTGTTCTTGCCCTTGTTCCACAAACCCTTCAAGTTGAGTAAGGTAAACCTCCTCCTTTAACTCACCATTCAAAAATGCAGATTTAACATCTAACTGGTGTAGCTTTCAATGATACTTTGTAGCTAAAGCAATTAACAATATGATAGTATTCAATTTAGCTACTGGTGCAAATGTTTCAGCATAATCAATACCTTTTGTTTGTGAATGCCCCTTTTCCACCAATCTAGCCTTATATTTATCTATACTACCATCTTATTTAAATTTGGATTTTTATATCCATTTGCATCCAATGGGCCTTTTGTGTTTAGGAAATTCAGTCAATTCCCAAGTATTATTTTTCATTATAGATTCATATTCTTCCTCCATTGCATTTCACCATTCATCATGTTCATTTGCTTCATCAAAACTCATGGGTTCTATGACATTTGAAATGATACTCATTAGGGCATAGTCTTTATACCTCTCAGGGATCCGAACCTGTCGTGAAGATCTTCTCAACTAATTATATTCCTTCCCACTTTGTGAAGATCTGTCTTCACCTCTAGGTGAACTGTGACTGCTTGAATTGTCCATATCACTGAGTCCTTCTTGCTGTTGTTGTTGTTGTCACTGCGATTGTGGTTGTTGTTGTTGTGGTGGTTGTTGCTGCTGTTATTTCTCTTCTTTAACTCCTTCATCAAGATGTCTATGCCATTCCTCATGAATGTTTTCATCATGATTTCCTGCTTCCTGCTCATGGAAAGGTACATCTCTACTTGCAAATACTTTGTGAGTACATGGATCAAACAGTTTGTATGCTTTGAATTCACAACAGTACCCAATGAAAATACATTTAATGGCTTTAACATCCAATTTCTTCCTATTCTCCTTTGGAATATGTGCAAAATCCTTACACCCAAATACTTTCAAATTGTAAACTACAGGTTTGGAACCATACAAGGCTTCGAAAGGAGTAACATTATCAAGACACCTTGTTGGACTTCTATTCTTTAAATAAACTATAGTATTTATGGCTTCAGCCCAAAATTCATTTGAGAGATTCTTATCTTTCATCATACTGCGTACACACTCTACCATAGTTCTGTTTTTCCTTTCAGTGACTTCGTTCTGCTGTGGAGTATGAGGTACTGTAAAGTCCCGTACTATTCCATGATATTTGCAATATTTGATGAAGTCCCTTGATTTATACTCTCCCCCTTGATCTGAACAGAGGATTTTGATGGATTTTCCTGTCTGCTTTTCCACCATGGTTCTGAATTCCTTAAATTACTCGAAAACATCACTTTTTCGTCTAAGGAAGTAAGCCCATGTGTATCTCATGCAATCATCAATAAATAACAGAAAGTAAAATGCACCTCCTATAGACTTAGTCTGCATAAGTCCACAAACATCAGTATGCACAAGATCTAACACATCTCTCTTTTTCCTGTCAGGATTAGAGGGGAATTCATCTCTGTGCATCTTTCCTAATGCACATCCATCACACACAACATTCTCATTATTTAACATGAGAAGTCCTTCAACCATATTATTTTTCTATAATAACAATAAATCGGGATGATTGATGTGTCCATACCTTTGATGCCAAAGAATCTCTGTTGGCATAGTTGCAGAGGTCAGTGCCTGATGTGCTTTGTCGGTAACATCAAGTTTGTATAGGCCTCTTGTTCTGACTCCCATTGCGACAGTTTTGAAATGGTCCAGGATGCAATAACTCTTGAAGAACTCAACCTTTGTTGGCACAAGGGCATACCTAGGGTTCAACGCTACAACAACGCACCAAAAAAACCCTAACTACTGCCCCTTTCGGCAACACCTGCGAAGAAGATGAAGTCTCACCCGAGGTAGAGGCAGAGGTGGTTGCAGGACTCAGGTGTCTGCAACCTTAGCTGGGACACATATCTGTGATTGTAATACTTAATAGAACACTTAGCACTGACATACCATCGATATTTAACCACTATCTACTCTGCAGATAAAACAGAGCATCACATCATTCATTTAGATCTAATGTATCTAAGCACTTATCATAGAGAAGTAGGTTAGATCTAACAGATTTAGGCGCTAGAATATTCATATAAGTCAGATATAACATCCATATACATCATTAACACAAAGCATAAATAGATATATCTATCTATATCAAAGCACTTAGAAAGTAAAGACATAAACACATCAACACATTTCACAAAGCAGAGCAACACAAAATATACGTGGTTCACCCACACACTGGGGCTACGTCCACCAACTCTTCTTCTTTATTATCTTTGTCAAGCTTCTAACAGGCACATAGCATCAAAATCCTACTCCGCAGAAGACTGGAGATCTGAGTGCACTCTGCCATATCCTCCTTCTTCAAGGTAGGGTAAAGCACCAAGCCTTCTTACAATTACTTTCACGTAGCTCTACAAGTCTCACATAGTATGCACAGAGCACTTACAATCCTTCAATCCATTTGTACCCACTACATTGATTTAACATCTATTTATATATAAAAACTAGTCCTAAACATGGGTAAACCCATGGGTCGACATCCCATACCTGTTACATAATCTCAAATCCCAAAAAGGACCCAAAAAGGGGCTGAGATCCCATGACCTCTTCTTAGTATTGCGCTCCTCTTTCGACAGGCTGTTGAAGTCCCAAAATAGGTCAAACTTGACCAAGGATCTCCCAAACTTGGTCAAGGGCCAACAGGCCCCCAACATTCACCTGTGACTCATCCTGAGTCACTCTGATCTGAGTAGTTCTGCTTCAAAATCCTCGAGCTTGGCTCAAGCTGCTTCGACTTTCTGTTGTGCCATGGCTTCTTGTGCAACAAACTCTTGGATGACTACCTCATTCATAGGTCTCGCTAGGCACTGTTCAGCTGCAATGACAACTTGCTCCAGTTCTGCTCCTCGGCCTTTGACCTCTGTAAACAATTGGTAAGCCTTATCTTGTACAGGTTGGAGCCTCTAAATTACTTCCATAAATTTACTCTAGATAGTGTGGATCTGCTTCTAGGCGGTGCATTGCTCTTGGGAGCGCTTCATTCTTTCCATAGCTGACAGGGGCTTCAGCAGCACTTGTATCGTTTCATCTTGCTACTTCACCTCTTGGAGCTGCGACTCCAGTGCCTTTAGTTCTGGATTCTCAGTGAGTTTCTCGTAGGTCTGGGCACTACGATCAATAAGTTTCTTATATTCCATAGAAAGGGATTTTATTCTCTCAACTGCGCTTCGAACAGTTGCTTCTCTTAGATCCCTTACATCTGTGGGGTCTCGGGCACTGCGTGGAGCTCTAAGTCTGTTATGCGTTGTTGTAGCTGTTGGATAGCTTCTACAAGATGCTCTACTTGCTATGTGACTTGATCCTCTACCTTTATTTCTACGACTGTCACAGAGCAAAGTCCTCTGTTGACCTCTTCTTTCACTTTGAGTTGCTCCATGAGTAACTGTTCTTTTCCTTGTTGTATCTGTGCTTTTTCTTCATCGAAATTTGCTTGGAGAGAAATCTTTTCCTGTTATGCAGCTCGATGCTGCTCTACAAGTACTCCTTGCACTTGCTTCAAGGCATGGGTGGCTTGTTCTGTTTCTTCTTGTGCTCCTCGAAGGCGAGCTTCGACTGTATCAGCTACTCGGTGGAGTTAGGCTGGCTCATCTCCCAACTCTGGTTCTCCAGATGGCAGGGGCGTAGTGGAGACTGCACGGCTGGACTGAAGGGCTTGATGTACCCCTCAGAACCTTTGTAAGGTGTTCGGATTCATGTGAGGCTTAGCTTCGATGGCTCGCTTTAGCTTGAGGTAGTATGTATGAAACACAGAATTTGACTGTCATTGTTTGTTCATATCAGTTGAATACCACAAGGTAGTGAACTTCGTGGCAAGTGGTTCAAATGGCTTGATGTCTGGGAAGGTCGCTCCTTCCAGCATCTCCCAGGCAAAAAATGCAATTAGGACCATGATCCAGCTGAAATGAAATTCATAATCTTGATCATGTGCTTCTCGACAATCTAGTTCCAACTGGTTAACTAGGTACTTCACCCAATTCATCTGTAGGCCTTCCGCACATTTCCCTGCAAGGTCAACGACAAAGCCGGTGACCTGCGTAGGTCAGTTATTTCTTACTAACTTTCCAACTATCAGTTGACATGCTAGTTGCACTGATCCACTTTGGATCGAAGCTACGTTGTAGCCTCTTATTACCTTCTCAACATCGCCATATGCATCCTTGATCTTCTATGCGAGTGCGTGATCTATGTCTTTTCCTGGATAAAAGTACTGTGGGTCGGGTCCTTGCATACTCAGTCCCGTGATCCTGTGGATCAGCGTTGGGTCAACTGTAATGTGGCAGTTTAGCCATAAGTAGTTGCCATGGTAAAATGATAGTAGCATCTTGACACAGGGGTTGAATTCCTGGTGTCTTCTGAAGTGTGGGATCTTCATGACATTCAACAGGGTGGACTGCACAAGGTTCATCGTCCACGACTGGGGGATTATCTTTGAATTCTTCCCCTTAGTTCTGGTTAGGTACTTGTATGGGGTGAGCATACCATAGATCTTGTGATCTCCGAGGTTGAAGTCGTTGAACTTCAACCCTGTGATCTTAACCTACTCTGTTTGAACTGTGCATATGCCCTTCGGGAGGTACACAGTGACCATGGTGTACTCGAATTCTCTTGGCACACTATCACGATTCATCACGCCAGCCAAAGGTGGGATGTAATCGGGCAATATGGTTGGAATCAGTTTTGCATTTGCAAGGTCATCTTTATGCTTGGTTCTCTTTTCTGCTAATGGTCAGGATGATCCGGCTCTGCGAGCAATTGACGGAGAAGATTGCACTGTTCTCATCGATGAAGCTTGTATACCTGCAGACATTGACGTGAATGTTTCAGTCATGAGGTCAATCAGAACTTCTTCGACAAATTTCTCTGCAGCGCTGAACTCGTCCGACATACACGCTCGGGGTTGGAAATCTTCGGGTTCGAGGAGTAACTTAGACACTACAATGGGATAGAGGGAAATAGCGCAATGATCACTGTGTAAAATCAACAATTCTGCGGGCTCAGATTCATAGTTAGAAAAAGTGTTCTTGGTTCATGGCACAACAGGATAAATAGATAACTTGGAAATAGATTACTTACAATAGCCGAAAATCCTTCATTAACTCTGTTCTGTCCGTTATGGCGTGGTCCAACGGTTTGCTGGCGAACCATAAATGCCTTTCTACCCATTCGGGGGGGTTGACCGAACAATTATATTGGTCCCAACGGCTATATTTCTTCGCCCTAGCAAAGTGTCATGTGGCGTTGTTCTGTTATCCCAGCGAAGCTCCAATTTTGGAAATTTTCCTTCTACGAAGTTCCCTCTGGAACCTTCTGTAACTTGTCGATCTTAGCTCTCTTCTGACTTAGATTTCTATCTTTCTTTCCAGTGAGCTTCATCTCAGTATGCCTTTTTCCATTCTGATTCTTATCTTCTTTTGGCATAGTTATTTCATGTTGTTTAGATTCTTTCCTAAGATTTGAGGGTGATACTTCTTCTTTATCTGGAACATGTACTTCAATCTTTTGTGGGTCGTCTAGTGTTTTTACAACTTCAATATCTGGGTCTTTGGTTTTGAATAGATTCGATCTATTCTTCAATTAAATGTGTGATCCTTCTAGTCATGAAATCTTTTAACTCTTGCTTCTTCTATGCTCAAACTTCTTCTTCTTCTTTCCTTCTGGCCTGATTTCTTTCAATCCAAGGTTTTCCTAGTAACATGGTAAATGGGGCATTGTTCTCAATAAATTTAATAATCTCAAAATCTTCCTCTGTCGAATTTCCATTGGCATTCATAGATATCTGGGTGAGATTTCCACATAGGTTTATCAACTTTCCTCTAAATAGACCTATTCCTCCCAATGAAGGAGTCATAGCAGGCTTCCCTAAAAGTTCCCAAGTTCTTTCTGTCATGATATTCACCTGTGTTTCCTCATCTAGAACACAGTCAATATCGAATTATCTTATTATTGCTTCAAGACATTATTTTTCTTTAAAGACCTCTGACAAACTAACATGTCGGTGATCATTCAGGTTTTCTTTCATTTGTATCAATAATTTCTCTGATTCTTTCTGGGGTTCTGCCATAATCATAGTTTCTGGATCTGCCTTAGGGTTTTCTTGTCTCATGTTCATTTCTTCAAGCTTAGCAATCATTCTAGGGAAATCCAATACTTCATGGTCCATAGCTTTGCAACAAAGACAACTAGGTCTTTTCCCAGGGCATTCCTTAGCAAGATGTCCCAGTTTTCTACAACTGTAATAGAGGGTTAATCCTCTCTTTCTTTTAAATGATTCCCATCTCTTTCTATACTATGCACTAGGGTCATAGTAGCTAACGTGCAAACATTTATTTCTAGGATCCTGCATCCACTGGTTAGTCCAAACATTATTTCTATGAATAGGTATACCACATCTTTCACTATTCTTATCAGATCTATGCATATCAAACCTTCTTTCATCTATTAGTTCCCTAGTTTTCAAGCTAGGACAAAATCTATCAAACATACCTAGATCCATACTTTTGAAACAAAAAATTCCACTTATCTTACTTCTACAGAGCACAAAGCTTTCACATCTAGACCTTTTCACTATCCTTACCTTTATCAGAGCACAGAGCTTCCAGATCTTACCTCTTTCTTTAGATCTGACCTCTTTTCTTGGCACATAACTTCACAGGTCAAGTAGAATGCTGCGCACTAGGGAAAAATATCTACGTATGGAGGTTTCACAGTTTTAGGACAAATCTTTGCACACAGATTCTTCTTCCTTAGTTCCCAACAATCACAGTTTCAGGTCTCGACAACGAAACCATTTGTTGGCACAAGGGTAGACCCAGGGTTCAACGCTACAACAATGCACCAACAAAACCATAACTACTAGCTCTTTCGGCAACACCTACGAAGCAGACGAAGTCTCACCCGAGGTAGAGGCAGGGGTGGTTGTAGGAATTAGGTGTCTGCAACATTAGCTGGGACACATATCTGTGATTGTAATACTTAACAGAGCACTTAGCACTGACAATTCATCAATATTTAACCACTATCTACTTTGTAGATAAAACAGAGCATCGCATCATTCATTCAGATCTGATGTATCTAATCACTTATCATAGAGAAATAGGTTAGATCTAATAGATTCAAGCTCTAGCACATTCATAAAAGTCAGATCTAACATCCATATATATCATTATCACAAAGCATAAACAGATCTATCTATCTATATCAAATAACTTAACAAGTAAAGACATAAACACATCAACGCATTGCACAAAGCAGAGAAACACAACATACACGTGGTTCACCCCCACCCTGGGGCTATGCCCACCAAGTCTTATTCTTTATTATACTTGTCAAGCTTCTTACAAGCACATAGCATCAAAATCCTACTCCGCAGAAGACAGGAGATCTGCACGCACTCCACTAGATCCTCCTTCTTCGAGCTAGGGTAAAGCACCAAGACTTCTTACAATTACTTTCACGTAGCTCTGCAAGTCTCACACAGTATGCGCAAAGAACTTACAATCCTTCAATCACATAGATCTAGCACTTAGCCATTCGTACCCACTATATTGCTTTAGAATATATTTATACATACAAACTAGGCCTAAACATGGGTAAACCCATGGGCCGACATCCCATACCCGTTACATAATCCCAAATCCCAGAAAGGACCCAAAAAGGGGCCGAGATCTTGTGATCTCTGCTTCGTCTTTCTCTCCTCCTTTGATAGGCTATCAAAGTCCCAAAATAGGTCAAACTTGACCAAGGATCTCCCAAACTTGGTCAAGGGCCAACAACCTTCAAGTCCTCATCTGAAATGGTGGACAAAGAGATCAATTTTTTCTTTATTCCTGGCACATAAATAACATTTCAAATGTGATGAACTGTACCATTCGGCAATGTCACAAGAATGTCTCCATATCCCTTGATCTGATGAGCGAGGTCATCACCAAGATATATGTTGGCTCCATTCTATGTTTCTTTAAAATTAGTATACCACATATTATTTCATGTCATATGTATTGATGCTCCGAAATCCACAAACTAGGCATCAGAATCATCCGTTTCAACAGATAAAGTAGTGTTAGACACAAACAACATAAGATCCCGTGAATCAAAATTTGGGGGTTCATCAATATTATCACTAGAAATAAATAATCTGAGATCTTGATTTGACAATTTTTCTGCATAATGATCTGAATGTGTTCTAGGTTTGTTCTGAGCCTCATCACTTTTCTTCTTATGACAGTCTTTAACAATATGTCCAGGTCGACTACAATAAAAACAACTCTTTGATTCAGTCCTGTTAGATTGCATACCTTGATTCGGTCTTGGATATTGTCTTCTCTGTGATGAATTGCCTCTCTACCATGCACTGCCTCCTTTGTCTCTTTCTCCTAATCTCCCTCTCGAGGATCTCTTATTTGACCACAATACCAAATCTGTATTGTGAGGCTTCAGATTCCCGCGACTCTCTTCCTCTTGTAGCAAAATACCTGTCAGTTCTTCAAACGTAGGAGGTTTCTCCCTTACTGTGAGACCTGTTATGAACATATGATAATCTTCTAGCATACCATTTAAGGTAATAGTGAACAGATCAGTGTTGGAAACAGTTTCCCCTATATTTACTAGCTTGTCTTTCACCTCTTTAATACGACCCAAAAATGAATTAACAGATTCATTTCCATCCATCTTAATGCTTAGCAATTTAGTTTTCAGGAACAAAATGAGATTTGTGTTGCTAGTTTCATACAATGATTTAAGCGTTTTCCACATTGCCGCAGAAGTTGTAGCTTCTCTAATATGTGGAATTATGCTATCTTTAACTGACATGCGCAACGATACTTTTGTCTTGTTTTCACGCTTCTCCCAATCTTGGATCTGTGTTTTTGTCGCACCTACAACCGCATCAGGTTTCACTTCAGTTCCCTTCTCAATGTTCCAGACACCATAGCCCTCCATCAGCGTTTGCATCTTGAATTTCCAGTTAATGAAATTTGAGCCATCTAACTTGTTGGCTTTGTTGAGGTAGGTCTCTGCCAGCGGATTCACCATCGCTGTAATTTAGTCTCTGCAAGTGAATCACTAAGGATATGCAACTTTCTATCGCTCTGCCTTCGGATACCACTGATCTGTCTCAATATTAACTCTCAAATTTCTTAAGAGAAAACCTTAAAAACAAAAATCCTTAACACCACTTTATATATTAAAAAATAATATAAATTTCTTAAAAAAAAAAAAAAAAACTTTCCCTTTTTCTTTTTTTAAATACACACATCCACTTTAATAAAAAAATGAATAATTTCCTCTTCACCTCACACTTTAATAAAAAAAGGTATCCACTTAATAAAATGTATCCACTTTAATAAACTTAAGTGAGCTTCAAAATCCACGCATGCAAATGTGGCACTCTTATTCAATTTTGCACTCTTGTTCAATGCTCCACATATGAAAAAAGCTCACGTATTAAAAAATGAACCTTCTTAAGAAAATCGTGTCACCCTCTTTCAACTTTCAATGCTTCAAAAATAAAAATTACACTCTACACTCACCGCACCACTTCGATCCATGCTCACACCAAATTTGCAGCCACACCAAATCTTACCGTGGAGACCTAAGCTCGGATTCCAGCAGCCACACCAAATCTTGCACCAAATCCACGCGACCTCTTCACGATTTTCTCATGCATGCAAACTATATTAAAATATATCCTTCATGATTTTCCTTCCACAAGCTCACGTGACCTGCGCAAACACAGGAATTCCGCACCTCACGTTACCTTAGACTACGAGGAGTCCACACCTCACGAGTTATTTGGGTGTGGAAATCTTTAAAGATTTTTGCACTGTAATACACAACTTGACTGTGGAAATTTGAGGTCTTTGGAAACTTTCAGTAGTATGCCGCCGCACCCTTCAAGAGGAGGGACCTGCGGACTGTTAGAAATTTCAGCACTTCACTTCCGTGGCTCTGATACCAAGTTAAAATATTAGAAAACAACACACACAAGTGAGGCTATGCTCACTTCTATATTATTCAATGAAGACTGATTACATCATTATATAGGAAACGACTGTTACTTAGTCAGTTACAACAAACCACAGACGACTAGACTCTACACAGTGAAGTAAACTTCAACTACAAATTGACTCTTACTACTCACGCTTACTCCATTATTTCCAAATAAAATATGGAAATAATTATTTTGAATAAACATAATTGCAAGAATTAAATGTTAATATTTCACAATTGTTTTGCAATAACAATATCCAAGGATATTTAATCCATTTTTACATTAAAAACAAATTTATTAATCCAAAATTGCAATTTTGACAAAAAAATAACTACATAACCATATTTTTCAAAACATAATAAAGAAAATCTAACCAAATCAATAAACTTAAAATTTAAATATCAAATCTATTTTTATGTGAATGTTTAATATGATGGAGAATTTATGTAATATGGAAAGCATAAACAATTATTAGACCATTAAATTCATAGAACCTAAACCTTTATAAAATCCATTCAAAGTTATTTTCAAAGTTTGGAACCCAAAACAATTAACATATTTTTAATAAAAAATTGTAATTTGAATGTTTTACAATTTTTTTTCCTTTTGGATACTCTAAATAAATTAGATGAAGAGATATCAACTATGCTAACTTAAAATATGGAAATAATAATTTTAAATAAACATAATTGTAAGTATTAAATGTTAAAGATGAAGGAATATCAACTCTACTAACTTAAAATATAGAAATAACAATTTTGAATAAACATAATTGCAAAATATAGAAATAACAATTTTGAATAAACATAATTGCAAGCATTAAATGTTAATATTTAACAATTTGTTTGTGATAAAAATATTGAATTTGTTTGTGATAAAAATATTCAAGGATATTTAATTCATTTTTATATTAAAAACAAATTTGTTAATCCAAAATTATAATTTTGACAAAAAAAATTTAATTACATAATACTATTTTAATGTATGCTAACTTAAAATATAAAAATAATAATTTTGAATAAACATAATTACAAGTATTAAATTGTTAATATTTAACAATTTGTTTGTGATAAAAATATTAAGGATATTTAAACCATTTTTATATTAAAAACAAATTTATTAATCCAAAATTATAATTTTGAAAAAAAAAAATTTAATTACAAAACACTATTTTAATATAAAGTAGAAAAAAATAAATTTATAAAATGTTTAATCCCTTTCCATTAAAAACATCTTAAAACTCATCCTTAGAATTATAAGACGTTCACACTTAGCATGCATCGAATATATGACATGCCAATGATACATATTATGATGTGTATAGGATCCATGGGTATCCAAATATAGATATAGTGTTGATTAGATAAGGTAGAAAATTGATGCACATACATCCATAGTGCCAAATAAAATATTTGTTAGAGTGAAAGGAAAATGGTGACGATTGAATAATGATTACACTACATCTACTTACTCCTTTCTTAATGATTAATGTATTAATTACTCATTTCTTAATGATTAATGTATTATTTTTTCCATGAAAAAATTATTCTAATTATATTAAGAATATAATTTTTTTTTCTTCTTGAATCTCTTCACAAAGGAGATTCCTTCTACAACATCTTTTTCAAAAAGATACTAATATATAAAAAGGTTTCAATACAGAGGAACAATACAAAGTACCAATCCCACTTAAACGATGATGCAAAAAGGAATTTAAGTTACATATAAATTGTGTTACTATGCAATATTACCGAAGATTCCAACATACAGTATCCAATAACAAAAAACCAAAAAAAGACAATAACATAAATCTCCATAGTTCTAGTGGACCCTGAATTACATTATGGGTCCCTCCACTCCACTAATCCAATGATGATAGTGAATAAAGCTTTCACTAACTTCCAATGCCAATTTTGATTGATTATCAGCTTCCACATTGTATTCTATGTAAATATGTTGATATTTTATAGACCCGAAGGTGCTTGTTAATTATTGTATCCTTATTTTCCACCCTTCCAACGGTGCAACCTTGAGTCTACCCTTGTTTAATAGCCAATCCAAGACTACTTTTGAATCTCCCAACACCTGGATATTTGTAATAATTAGCTTATTTTCTAGCGTGAAGGTTGCCCAAGAATTGAGAAGCTCTACTTTGGTATTTGATCCATTACCACAATTAAAAGTCGACTTATACTCTTCTGCTTCAGAGATTTTAATGATCCCACCTGCTCCACACTTGCTACCCTCCATCTGAGCTGCCCCATCAAACCAAACAATTGCCTCAGTACTATTTTGTGTGAGCAAAGGAGCCCAAGGCATTCTAACTTTTTTTGTTTGTTTGTTTAAAATTAAGAGATGACTTCGTCTTGTAGATCACAGCCAGAACATATGGATTCGAATCTTCGAAGAGTGCTTTATTTCTTTCATGCCAAATATTTCAACAGATATAGGCTAGAAATTGTGTGGATGCCGAAGTGTCCTCTATCCAATGCTTTATGCCTTCCACCATATTTGTTCCATACTAGCGACACTTAAGATTAAACTCGAGAATCAATGAATCTCAAACTTGTTTAGTAAAAATGCAGGAAATAAATAGATGGGTTATGGATTCCGAATCTCCCCTACAAAGAGGGCATCTCCCAGGTCTTACCCGACCCCTTCTTTGTAATGATTCCCAGGTAAAGATTTTTCCTCTCATTGCTAGCCACAAAAACATTTTTAACTTTAATGACACTCTCCATTTCCATATATTTTTTTTTTACCTAGCTTCCACCTTGTTTAGTGTTTTAGATTCAATAATGGTCATATAAAAATTCTTCACTGAAGGAATGCCCGATGCATCCCCTCCCGCCCATCTTAAACAATCCTCTTTTTCTAAGATGATAGCGCCTGAATCGATGAGGGTTGTATTAATTTATTACTTATTGTGATTAATGTATTACTTACTCCTTGCTTAATGTATTAATGACTTTGTGGGCACCTTTTAACAATGTATTAATGACTTTGTGGGTACCTTTTAACATAATTCACCATTTGGATTTATTTCAAACAACGTCCATTTTTAATATAGGTCAAGGTTGATGTGTGATATACATTTACACTTTTTTATAATGCTTTTCATGGCACAACTCATTGGGCATTTTTGGCATACAAAGTTATTCACATATAATGTAACAATAATGGTTTTAATGTAACAATAATGGTCTTAATGCGTGTTTCTATTGAAGTCCTCATTAGTCCTCATTGATAATGCCAACAATGTGTTGAATCCTATCTATCATGATCTATTATGAGAATTCGGTATTTTTAACTTTTACAATTTACTCAATCCAATCTCTTCAATAAAATATTATATTTGAAGATTTTTAATAAGAATTCAATATTTCCAATTTTACCAAGTAAAATGTTTCAATCTTACACATTAGATGGTGAATAGTTTATGGGCTTAGTTGTAAATACACACAACCTTCAAACATGACAAAGTGATACATTCTTGTTAAATAAATGTTTAAAACATAATAAAATAATTATTGCTTTTAAAGAGGCAAACTACATAACTCAATATAGATAAGATATGTAAAACATTGTAACAGTGTGCGATGTACCAATTAGAAATATTGAGACAAGAAATTACAGATATTACTTAGATATATTTCTAAAATAAATATATTGGCAAACAAAATAGAAAATATGAACCAAAATATTATACCTTTATTGATATGGAAGCAATGTTCATTTTCCTCTCCGAGGGGGAAACCTTCAATGTAAAAGAATTCAAATTAAAAATTATTTCCAAGACATGTTTTACAATTCTTATACATCTTTATATTGTACTTTCCATCACCTAAAAACCTTCTAGAGAATGAACTTTCTAGTAGGTGGAACCTTCTAGTAAGCCTTATTACAATAATTGTGTTCACATGACTAGATGGACCTTATTTACTAGTGATGGCCTCCACACATAGAAATACATAGTAATGTATCTACTTATGGGGTTAGGGAGGTAAGGACTCTAACATGCCCTCCCCCTTAAAAAAATTGTTCTCCTCAAGGATGTAGTGTGGGAAGTGTTGAACAATGGATATTGGTTCCCATGCTGAATGCTCTGGTTGTATATCCTTCTATTATATTAAAACTTATTGGATTGTGTGCTAGTGGAGACTACAACCAAATGGATCATTCTTCATATAATTTAGGAAGACTAGTTTGAACATGACAATTGGATCGAACCACTTTGTTTAAACAAGGGACAACAAACACATGATGGATATTAGAGTGGCTCAGAAGTTCTAATTTATAATCCATTGGTCCAAAACAATTGAGGATCTTATAGAGGCACCATAAAAATTTGGATTAAGCTTCTGGTGGTGGTATTCTTTGAGGTTTTTTCTTATATACTATTGTATATGAAGGAACACTTCATCCCCTTCTTCAAAATGGTTTTCAGAGTGATATTGATTATCCTGTTGCTTCATCTAATTATTAGCCAACATACTCCTGATCAATAACCCATTTATGTTGTTTAGGGGATGAAATATTGTCCTTCAAATTGTAGTTGAGGTTGTGATGATCAATTTTCATATGGAAATTTTTCCCAAGAAAATAGGGATGTGAGATATCCACAATGTGCAAAATGTCCAACATTTATTTTTCAAAGGTGAATTTTCCCAAGTGTCGCTCACAATGTTGTTTACTGGTAAAGGACAATGCTCTACCTTCTTGCAGGAGAAATGGGACTATGCATTTCCCAGGGAATCACTTTACAAAACAAAAGTCTTAGCGAATTTGGGAAGATCATTTACTAGGGTTGTACACATAGCATCCTTCAAATCTTAAAAGGCTTGATCTACAACTGCATTCCAACTAAAAGTTGTTTTCGTAAGTAAGGCGGCATGGAGAGAAAATTATTTTCCATAGTTATGGATGAACTTTCTATAGTACCTTTCTATATCAAGGAAACATCATAAAATTTTAAGAATCGTACGAGGCGACCAATCCTTCATTGCTTCAATTTTCTTTGGGTCCACTCATACACCATCCTTACTAACAATATTTCCTGAATATTCTACTTTTGAGACACCAAAGACACATTTGGTCCTTTTAAGAAAGAGTTGATGATGAGAAAGTAGTTGTAAGACATGAGCCACATGGGTTACGTAGGCCTTCCAAGTTTTACTGTAGATTAAGATGTTATATGCAAATACAAAGACAAAATGACAACTTGTTCCCTAGCTCATTGAGTTGTTACAGTCCAAGTGGTAAGGTGAGCCATTAAGACTTGGGTGGATATTTTTTCCTTTGGACCACTAATAAATAATTCTAGAAATAAGGTACTTGTCATGCCTTTGGTGTGGAAATCAAGTTGATCAAAAGAAGATATGTAGTCTTCAAATATACCTGATTTTTAATCTTGGTAAAATGGCCCAAATGATGAGAATCTGGTTCAAAATGTTCATAGAGATCTGCTTCAAATTGATTCCAAGAAATATAACCTTTGTGGGAATTCTTATGCTATTTACACCATAGCCAATGCTCAATTTCTAAATACAAGACAACCACATGAATTTTCATTAATTCATTATTGATGCCATGCAGTGAAAAATAATGTTCCGTTGGAGCCATCAAATTTATTTACATCCACTTTTGGGAGTCACAGATCAAGAATAAAGAAGTTAGATTGAGTCCTTATGGAATTGTATGATTCAACTCCCTCTTGGTGGAATAAATGATCCTTGAATTGAGTTATCTTGAATTCAGTAATTAATTGGGACCATTGTTTAGGGAGCGAGTCTAGTTTGGTGAGCTTTTCATTAATTGTAGAAAACATTTTCTCAGTAATATCTTCAACGTGCTCTAATTTTCTTTGCATCTTTTTACTCAACATTTTCAAGTGAGAAACGTGCATGCCATAATCATGGTTTTAGGTAGCCATATAGATGGGGTGCACAAGAAAAAAGGTCACTAGAGGATGGGGCTAGTGAGATAGGTGTTGTGTAATGGGGCTAGTGGGTCCACACAAAATGACTTACTAGAGAGTTGTACGAATGTGATCAATGTACCTTTTGCGTGCTATTGAGATAGGTTTTTGGTAATGGGGTGAGTGGGACCACGCAAAAAATAGGCTCATGATCAATGTGACACAATGAGTATATTGAAATAGGTCCCAAATAAGGGTGTTAGTGGGACCACTTTATACTATTGTTTTTTACTCCTAGGGAGTTATACTCCTCCTTGAAGAATACTACACTGACATACTACTCAAATTTTGAATAATGTAGACTATGTAGGAATTTCCCGAACAATTAGTAGAAAGTAGGGTTTCGAGTGATTGAATTCTTATAATGATCAAATTGTCAATACAACCCCTTGTTGTGTAAGTTTCCTAGACTAGTAGCAAGGATTAGGGATTCAAGAGCACTAAGAAAAATGGAATTCCCTATGCTATAGCTCTCTGGTATACATCCAGGGTCTAACAATAGTACTCAACTCAATATATTAGGGCACTAACTAAGGACGCTTGACTATACCCTTAGCTAGACTACTTGATTACCTAGCTATTAGAGAGTAATATTCCGAAGTATTATTCTCGGTGCCACTATATCAGTCGGGAAATCAAGCCACTGATCTAGAGATGGTTTTAGGACACATAGAAGACTTTCAATATACTCGGGGGTACATGAAAATGAAATTCAATATACAGGTGATGTCTGATGTGTTAATACTAGAATGGGGTACCAACATAGTTACAATGGTTTCCAACTATGTGAACCCTATTATATTTCCTGTGTATTATTTCCCAACTGCAGGTTTACCCACTGAACAATAGATCTGTATGTTATTTATCGATGTTGGAACATGTCTCTAGCTTGGAATTTTTTTTTCTATAAAATTGTGCTAGGAGAGTTCTCTCATACCACTTGTGATGTACCAATTAAAAATATTTAGAGCATAAATTATAAATAATATTACTTAGCTCTATTGGTGAAATAAATATATTAGAAAATGCAGTAGACAATGTGAACCTAAATATTATACCTCTATTGACATTGAAGCAATGTCCACTTTCCTCCTCGAGGGGGAAACCTCCAATAGAGAAGAGATTATATTACAAATGATTTCCAATATATCTTTTACAATGCTTATGAATATTTATATAGTATTGTCTATCCCCTAAGAACATTTTAGAGAAGAAACTTTCAAGTAGGTGGAACCTTGTAGTGACTCTTCTTACAATAATTGTGTTAACACTATTGCTTGGGCCTTATTTACGAGTGATGAACTTCATAGATAACAATACATAGTATTCTATATACTTAGGGGGTTAAGAAGGTTTGGACACATACATGGTAATGTAGCATAAGTTTGCGAAAAACATAAAATAAGATAGTAATAATAGTACTATAAAAACAATAATAGTAATTTCTTAATTGCAAAGTGAAATACAATTTAATGATTGATAGAGATGAGATGTGTAAAATAATTTAATTCTATTACATTAAAATGAAATATTTTTTTTTTAAGAAAAAGATAAAAAGAATGAAAACACCAATATAAATAAATTTATCATAACATCAATGTATTAAATACATAAAAAAAAATTATTAGCATTTATTTTTAATATATTTTAACTTGATAAATCTTGATTAAGATGGTTTACATTGCTATAATTATTCTATGGTAATTCCTCTAAAATAAACAATATAGATGAGGTATGTAATTCAATGTAAATTTGATAATTTAGGAAAATAATTCAATCTCTAATTCAAAAATAAAATAAAAATTCAAACTATAACAATAATAAGTATAATTTAAAGTTTTGTTTTAGAGGTTTGCACTTGGAGAGTTTTAGATATTTTAGAGGTTTGTACTTGGAGAGATTTGAGTAAGAAAAGATTTATAGATCTCACTCATAAAAAACACCTTTACATTGGAACTTTTTACTTAATGTGGACATCAAAATTTTGAGGTATACATACCCTACCCTGCTCTTGATTCGAACTTGTGACCTCCTAGGAGGAAAAACATGTTCTTAACCATTAGGCTCACTCAAGATGTTCTTTCTACTTCATATTGGGTAGCAGAAAGAACCTATTTACATCATAATATTTTTTTTACTTTCAATTACTTTAGGTCTCTTTAAGATGGACATTGAAATATGTTTTTTTTATTAATATTTTTTAAATGTCACATGTCAACACTAGCTTGATCAAGGAAGAAATTACACATCTCCTGCATGAGAAAGAGAGTTTGGATGCAATCAAGTTAATTTAATCTATTTTTTTTTCACTTAGAGGGACTTGATCCCTCTCAACCAGAGATATTAAGTTATGATGGATCCATGATATTTATGTATCTGTGTGTATGTGCACCAAAATTCAAATCCATGTTGAACAAGGACACATCTCCCCCATAATTGAAATATTTTAACCATAATATTTTTTTGAATATATATATATA
>ML809646.1:166233-182303 GCA_009831015.1 Picea engelmannii | reverse complement strand
CTGGCCTATCACGATCAAGAGTTTACCCAACTTACCATCCATGGAACATGCAAAAGTATTAGAACCTCATAATAATATATATATATATATATATATATATATATATATATATATATATATATATAAGACACCCAACCCCCTAAGTACCTTTTAAAAGGATGGAGTATTACATTTTCTCTTTTCCTCAATCACATTGAATTACTTTAGTAAAGAAACCATCATTTTATGCTCGGCCAGAGATTTTGAACGACTATAAATTTGTCCAGAATCGAGTTATGGATTGAAAGTTATGGCCTCTTAAAGATTTATGGCCTTTATTAGATTAGGGTCTCTTTACTAGCATGTGGAACCCTTGTGGATCCACATCACCTATGTCATCTGATGTGCTACTGATGTGCCATAACACGTCTCTCTCTAATGCAGATGTGGTTGTTGGATTGGCACCTACCACCCAATCCAAAGGGTCATTATCTTATCGAGCCTCGACCTTCCACACAGCCAACACTTGCCCCTCATTCTCTGAAGACCTGATTTTAACCAGGTGTTGGCATCTATCCATTAGGACATTGGACCTCGGGACCTTTGGGCATCGACCATTCACATTTCACATTGCCAAAAAAGGCCCGATCGAGTGATGAGAAAGCACCTCACACACATGGCCCTATCACATAATTCCACCTTTCTTAACCATGTCACGACATGTGGTCACCATCACCTCATGACATGTGGCACTCATTTCCTCCACAAACTCCTATTCGAATATATCTAATCAACCTGACACATGGTTGTCCCATGTCATGAGATGTGGACCATTCGTCGTGCAACACACCACCACCAGGTATCAAACATTGGGGCTTTCTGCGATGTAGTATAAACTTCGAAAACACCTGGTGCCTGAGATTTATGAGATGATTAACTAAGTTGATCCAAATTATTATGAGACAATTAATTGGGTTAATATTGATATTATGACTCTCGATATTTACCACAATTTATATGACTAAGATCTCTTGCAGGTATATCTGACGACTATCATTTAGGGGTCCTAACACAAGACTTTAGGTCCAACTTGGCCCCACACTTAACAAATAGATGAATCAACCTTCAACATGTGACATCCTCTACCATTTTTTCTGCCTACGTTCATGTGGAATCTAAGGAGGATAAACGTTGCCACCAAGTAGTTGTGGACATCGGGTCATTGACTCCTTATGATTCTCATGTAAAATAAAACTCCCTTGTGGTTTGAGGTCCAATTGTATTTTCCCAACAAATATCTACGATGGAGATATTTCCACCCTTAGATCCAATGGATCAAGCTTATCGCACTCGCCATAAATTCTATTCTTGATGAGGGTCCCACATCTATCTCACATCCATTCCCACGATGAAACGTGGTCCTACCCTAACAGATCATGTCATTGTAGCATACCAAGGCTCACTTAGTCTGAGGTTGATACTTGTCATGAAATTTGAGTTATTTTAATCGTTGATCATCGATCACCGATAAGGATCAACGATTCAGATCCAACATGCATTCACAACATGCACGAAGGAGAACATGGAAGGGCTTGTCTGCACGATGGTTTATACTAACCACTCTTTGACACATGGAGAGATGAGGACATATGCGAATTCCCCAACAATGGTTTTGGAAAACTCCTCCTGACCATCCATGTAACTAAAGAGAAATACCCCTCTAGTGAAGTGGTAGCACACCATTATGTTCACCCACGGTTATAGCACCAGTCATGTTGAGAACTAGAACCAAGGGATAGGTTCTTAGGTGGAGATGATATGGTATAAGTCTTTGGCCATAATGATTGATCAGAGGGAGAAGTAAGGGGTTTATGCTTGGATGAGATACAACTCTTGAATTTTTATAACAAAAGGGGGGTCAACATTGGTCAAGGAAACTCTAAGATTAAGCACATTATACTGTATATCTGATGGCCATAATTTAAGGGAATCATACAACGATATTTCCCCTTTGTGATCCCATATTTAATTCCCCCGTGACTTAGATGATGAGAAGTGTCATATCAATGACCCAAACATCAACTTCCTCCTGATATTTAAATACTAGGTCAAGGGTGGATATCTATCGATCTACCCATCCTATGATTGTTAATAAATGTTTCCATCCATTAGTCTTCAATGATTATTTGTGAGAGTGGAAAGGTTGGAACCAAGAGTTGTAACCCTACCCGCATGATGTAGAATCCCCCTTCTCTCCGAAGGGCTGTGCGAACTCCCAGTCTAGGATCGATCAAGAAACTGAGTCGAATCGACTCTTTGGGTCTCTGCTAGACCACAAACCCACTTACACAGGTCCTTTCTCTAAATGTGCAGGTCGTATGAGACCCACAAGTTCTCTCCTAAGCGTTGTTCGAACCTCAATGCCCAACGAGCGCTAGCTCTTCTCTGCTAATCCCTTTCTCTCACGTGACCACAGACTGTGACCATGAGCCTAAACAAAGGTGCGTCACAATTTCATGAGTCAGGTATTTGTTTTTTGAGTCACCTCGACTCTCCCGATCTCTAAAATCATGACAAGGGACTAGCACTTGCTAGATCCTCCCTTATCCTCTTTCCATATGACCCATCGCTATGTCCTGGGGCCAAACCTTCAAGCACATTGGGATTTCACATATCATGGATTCCTAATGTGATTCACCTCTGTTATCCTGATGTCCGAACTCTCGATGCTTCAGATCTAACGACCCAGATCCTTCCTCGATCCAATGGTCCAAATCTCATCGGGATTTCTAAATTCGCAACTTCCAAGCTACAACTTCCTCCACGCTCCCGACTTCTGAAATTTCGATATTTCGGAGCACAAATCAACGACTCAGATCCTCTATGATCTGACGACCCCTATCAAATCACAAACTTGGGCCTCGCGAGTTCCCATGATTCTCCCCTTTGACTTCTCTAATGTGTGAGTCAACGAAACGTTGATGGCTCGCCATGCGTCCCTTTCGATGGACATCTCCGATGATTTCAGGACTTCACGTTTCACGAAGTCGAAAGACTTCTCTCCTCAGATCTTTTGATCCTCGAAATTCTCCCTCAACAATCAATGGTCTAGATCTCTCTTCGATCAATGGTTGTGATCTTTTCGCGAGTTTTCACTTCACGAACTCTCACTACAACTTACCTAGAGCTCATGATATGTTGACAAGTGTCCTTCTGCAGATTGACAACTCTCAGCCCTTCGACTCTTCGAGCTTCAAGTATCTCAACCTTCTGCGTGCTCGTTCCTTCCAGAGCGTCTTCACCTAAAACACGCGATCTCTTGACGCATGTCTCCCCTTTGATCTGACGACCTCTATCTGCTTCAGGTCTTTAGGGTTCTGGATTTTCAACTCCTGTGCACTTGTCTCTCTCAGAGTACTTTCACCCGAAAAATCAGATCTTACGCCACCTGTTGATTTTGATGATGGACGGTCCCTACTCTCTTTGGGACTTCAAGACTTTGACAAGTATGATCTCTTGCATGTACACATCATTAAGGCTCGTGCACCTCCATCCGGATCCAACGGCTATTGGCCCTCTATGCTTAGATCCAATGGATGAGATCTATTCTCTTCTCCTGTGCTTCTTCTATTCACTGGATGCTAATCTAACAGTCCTGAATCCTCCCCACAATCGGTCAGATGGTTGTTGTCGCTCCTCCTCCTGATATTTTAATTCCTTTCGACTTGGAATATTTTTCCAGTCTTCAAAGGTTTTCATCCTTCGAACTTTCTCTCGCAAACCCAATTATCTTGGGTCTCGCTTATGCTCTTTCAAGTGCTATCTCTTCTGAGCTTTTGGACTTAGAATAAGTCTGTTCCCTATGCACTCTTTGCGTTATCTCTTCTGAGATTGTCCTCTTCAAAGGTTTTGATCTCCCATGCACTCCTTGCATTTCTGGGATTTCGTCAAACTTAGATCCGAAGGATTTCTTGACAAGAAATTATTCTCTCCCTCCCAACGTTCTCTTGGCTTGATGCACACTTTGTAGAGATTCTCCTTACATAGTGTTCAATAACTCTATTTCTTCTTGAACTCAACACAGAGTTCCCTTAATGCACACTTTCACCCACTCGGTGCCCGCCTAGCAGAGCTTTACAGAGTTATCAATAATTCTGCTTCTATCTGAACTCGAAAAAGATTTCTTCCTGTGCACTCCTTGCACTTCTACTGATGAAGGTTCAACGATATCCCTCCTGAGATTTACTTGAGGTTAACTCACCTCTGTCAATGCACTCCTGGCAGACTGTGTGTACTCCTTGCACTCAGAAACTCTAAGACGAGGAACAATTGAAACTCATACAATACTTCACCATTTCATACATTCAAACATGAATGAAATATAAAATCATAACAATGGATACAAATACATAAACACACCATATGCAGGAAAAACAACTTTTCTATTATCTTCGTGTGTCTATATAGATGTTTGCAAAAATTGGACTGCAATAGAGTCCCAGTTCTCTCAAGCTCTCTCTCATAACTATTCTACCTCCTAAGTCTCCTAACTCTCAGCCCTCCTCAGTCTCCTATTACAAAAGAGGTCTCTACGAGCTTATCCTCTTCACCACCTTAGTGCCATCGCTGTCTCAGTTACGACACCATACCTCTACGACTACATTCCAAAAATGAACGTCCAGACCTGACTATGATCTGGACCTTCTACAGGCAACCATTTAAGGCAACCCTATCCACTACCTGTACAAAGGCATGGCCTAACATTTATCATCCTTACAACACGAAAATCCGTATAGGATCATATTTCAAATTTTAAAAATGGGAGGGTCGGTGCCTCTCCCTTTCTCCATTTCGTGTTTGCGTGTTGTTGTGCTGATGCTTTTGCTGAGGTGGAGAAATTCTCCTGCATCATCTCGACATCATCATGTTGGGACTTATTAATGTAACCTTATAGGTAAAATCGTCGATATCTTGAAATCCGATGATAACCTCGTGATAAAGATCAATGGTGGAGGTTCTCTCCACCTTCAAATCTAATGGTTGTTGAGTTTCACCAATTAAAATAGGAAATTTTTGAAGATTTAAATTAAGCTTATGGATGTAGCAATCCTCCATCCTTGTACTGAAACACCTTAGGGGCTCATTGGCTCAACTTCCTCGGGCTCTTATGCCTCTAACAAAATCCTGGAATCCAACTGACATTTCTTCCTTTCAACCACGAAAATATCTCAATCTTGATAGCCTTTTTTGGCCTCCTATACAAAGCTATTATAGTTAAATCATTATTGAATTTAAAGAGGGTTACAATGCCTCATTCTCTTCAAGTATCATCATCTAAAATTCTTTCCTATAGGTCTGGTTCCTTCTCACAAGAACCCATTATAATTTTCTCTATCACTATATGCATGGGATAGCATAGATACGTATCCTGTTAGCTTACTTACATATTCTTTCCCTTAAACATGCAATTACTCCCATTTAATCGATGTGGAAAACTACTATTTTTCAAAACAAGTTACGAGGTTTTTATATCTAGACATGCAAAATTACCATTGATACAAGGAGTAATTCCTTTTACATAGATTTTAACTACCCATGAATGCATTCACAAGTTACGAGCGTTCACTTCATTTACAAACATGCACATTTAAGAGTGATTACGGGAAGCAACCATTCATTTTAGTCTACACGCAAAACATATAATTACTTGTCGGTTTGGTGAAGTAGTTAACCAACCAACTGACTATAGGTGCTCCTTTCAACCGAACCATAGGCTTTGCTTTCTCAGTTACTTTGAAAACATGCCACCCCTATGCCAAGCCATGATACCACCAGGTATGCTCTCTCAGGTTCTCAGTAAAATATGATGGTCTCTCTCCCCCAAACCACTATGGGTATTGTATTCCTCACCCACCTAGCCCATGACTCTTCGAGGTTTATCAAATTCCTTCTTGACATCAAGCTCGCAGATTTAATGGCTTAGGTTGGGATCTCGGATTCTTAGGCCATCCTCCACACCTATTCTTTTAATATCTTCTCTTGTTTCTCTTGCTCACAACATTTCCTTTTTTACACGTGTTTTCCTTTTCAATATCCTCAATATCTTTTACTTAGACCCAAAAACTTCGATCTCTTCTTCTCTCTTTATTGCACCCCTTTCTTCCTCTCCTGCCTCTCCTATTGTCTACCCATGTATGATTCTCTTTCACGCATAGCTTGGGAAGGTTCTTGACCTATCCTTTCATTTCTTTTGTTAGAAGGAAACACATGGGTAAATCATGGAGATGCGTGGTGATATTTCCTATTGTCCTATAACTGATATCTTATTTTCCCCTCTTTTATCCCTCCATACTTCCATTCATTGGGGTGGTTGGTTTTTCAACTACCAACCTCCCTCATTAACTGATTTTCCTAGGAATTGGGGTTAAGGGAAATAATATGAACACTTCCAAATCAATTCTTCAACAAGGAGGCTTGGGGTACTCTAGCTTAAAGGAACCTCCTCTCATTTCTCTATTGGTATCATGGATAGTACTTTTAAGGCTTCACCCCAAAGTTAGTTGGTTGGCATTTCAAATCAAAAAAAAATTTAATTATATTTTTTATATGCCATGGCATGAGATTCATTAAACATGATTAATTACATATTGGGGAAATAGGAGTATCACAATCTCCTCCCCCTTAAAGGAACACCATCCTCAATGTTCTCTGCTTCTCAACAACACCTACCATGTCTTCTTATTTCAGTTGCTTCGAAAATGTTGTTCCTCTCTCTTGGTCTAGTCCTTTCTTGGACTCTTGGAATTTAGCACATGACCACAACAATTTCAAGCAACTAACATATTAATCACAATTTCATGCATAAAAAAATTATTGTTGTTCATAATTCAAGATGAAGAATTTACATATCAACACAAGAATTATCTATACATTTCATGGATCCACATGCACATGGATTTGATATTTTATTGGCTCACTATTTTCCCATTGACATACCTATTGTGTGCATGATCCCAATCGACACTCTACAAGATTTATCTAAATATCCTCTTCCTTGTGGTCACTCACCCTCTAGGTCTAGGCTCAAGCATCCCCTTCTCTACTATATAGTCCCCTACGCGATCCATCTTTCATTGCCAAGGTTTTGTTGCACGAGAAGAGTTTCAGAGACTTCATCAAGTCTTACAGTCAAGGCATCCCTCTGACTTGATCTGTTGAGGTGTCCCTCTGACCCGTGTTACCTCAACATGATGTTCTTTTATGGTGATCATGGATTATCACAGGGTTCTCATGTCAAAATAGTACCCATTTTCCATGTTTTCCATCTTGACAACCATCATATGTCCCTCCAGGAGAGATATTTTATCTCACCTCTATCAAATGCATATAATAATCATGATATACAAAATCAATTTCAATAAAATTTCTTTCAAATCAGTTACCCATAGATTTCCAATTTTCACATTTATATTTTCAGATATGTTCCATACATGAACCATATTCCACAAATATGAGACTTTCCTTCTCACAATATTTTGGCTCAATAGGTATTGGTATTCCTTACTGGCTTACTTGTGATCGAGACCCTTCTTCCTGCAATTTTTTCTTCATGTATCCAAACAAATTGTTATCTCTCATGCACATTATATTTTCCTTCCACACTTGCATTGGCCTCCAAATCGTTTTCAAAAAAATCTATGCATATTGACAATCACATTCATTTACTCAAAAATTAAATACCATTCCTTACACATGCATTACTTTAGCATACCAAGCCTTTCAAAATGAAATCAAACATCAGATGAATTTAATCAATGTTCCAATGTCCATGGCCACACTCACACACAATGCACCCTTGCATTGATTTTTAGATTATTACTTTTGATATTAGGCACTTTTCCTTCGTGGATTGGAACTCAACCAACCTTTTACCACATGGTTCCTTTAGACACATTTTTTATTACAACAAGAATATGTTTTCCTTCTCTAGTTGATCATGACCTCAAATTAGCATACATGAAACTAAAATTTTCATATGAATGCATTCAAACATTCTTTATTCATTGGTAACTAGGGTGCCGACATTTATGGCCACCCAACTTCTCTCTTTACCATTCTTTAACTCTGGTAGAATATTGGAACATCCTTCTTCCATAATCAATATCCATATACTTTCTCACTCATGCAAACATGCATTTCCTCAATGCATTAATCAATGTATTGTTTATGAGCTCACCTTTGCTCCCAATCATTCTCGAAGAATCCCTATTGGTCAAAGTATTCATGACACTTTGTTCATGAATTTTCTTGTAAGGATCCCTCTATCCTTCAGGTTCTTCTTTCTTGAAACATACTCTGCTTAGGTATCAATGGCATACAACAACCACATAGAATCACATGCATATCATTAAGATAATCAAATATCTCAGAGGGGATTCATACCCAATCCCTTCATACCTCATGCTATACTGGTATGAAAGTATTTATACTTGTCTCACTGCCAACACCTTTTTTTGATTTTACCTCATCAATGGTGCTCCATGGGGACTCCCCAAAGTCCCTTCATCAATCTTTCAACAACAACCTTCTTGTGTATCTCCTCTACTTGAGGTTGTCTATCGTTGGCAACTGTCTTCCCTAACAACTCCAATATTTTCCCATACATGCATGCATTATCACAGTCATAATTATACTGGATGTCATATTAAATTAAAATGCATGTGTCATAGCATTTAATATCAATAGAAAAATTCCAAGTTTGTCTCAGCATATTCATATGCACTCTACAACATTATTCCTCACTATTTTTATGAGTAAAACCCCAATCAAATTTTCAACTATCTCTATAATCTTGAAACCATCAACATTCTCATGTCAAAACAATTACATACATCGGTATAACAATTTCTTATCCCAAAGAAACAAAATACTCAACAATAAAGGAGTTAAGAGACTCTCCCCCCCTCCCCCCTTTTTTCTAGCTCCTTCTACAAAGTCTCGAACTCCTTCACTACCTTCACACAATATAGCTTAACCAAAATCAATTCATTGAAACATATTCATTAATTTGTTTCCCTTAGCTTTAACAAATTTTCTTTTGAAGCATACCTTTTTTTTATCATAATAAAGGATTTGAAACTGAAACAATTGTCCTCCTTGTCTCCTTCTTTGCTTATGCAGTCTGTTCCTTTTGGGATTTTCCTACACTATTCTTTGAGTAGTCTTAGTCAAGTTCACCTTGACCTTTCCTGGGTATATCATCATATTTCATCATTAATATTAACTCAAATTCAATTCGAGTCAGTGCATTATGCACATACACAAAACAAAGTCAGTATAATTAAGGTCTCGTCATATGCAATTATTCCATTCATAGATCATGTTTTAAAATGTAATCCAACATTCTTATATAAATAGATTTGCATCCCACTGCCTAATTCTCAGCAGTAATTGATGTTATGACTCTTTTCTCTTGAAATAATATTTGCAGGGTTCCTCTACAGGGAACTTCCTAAACATGCAACCCTCTTGTTGCATATCTAATACCATCTAAAATTATCTTAATCTAGAGTCGGCTTCAGTATTTATTATTTCAGATATTCACCCAATATTCCATAAGGAGTATAAAGGATGCAGAAGCATCGTAAGCAACCACCAAGAAAGAAACGTAAAAGCAGGAGACAGCTGGAAAAGCACCAGTGCACATTTTGAAGTGTCTTGAGATTAATGAATGGACATTAATGTAATAGCTAAAGGAAGCGTACTTACCTTTATATCTAGATGTTGTAAATAGATCTTGAGCATTGCTCTCATCTGTCGATTGTAGAGGCATTTATGCGTAATGAATGTAAGTAGGTAGATATGAATGTTAGATTAGACAGTTTAGAAGCGTAGGAGGGAAACGCATATAGACACCCTCACCCTTGTATCATTGTATCATTATCATCATTCATAATTCATAAGCTAAGAGCTGTAGCAAAGAGTTGTAGAGAAGAACCCATGTATAGGAGCACTTGAGTTAATATATGAAGCTTTGACTCAACTTTCATGGTGTTATGATTCTTACTGTTTACATTTGTTGAATGGTATGATTACAGTTAATTCATTTCTCTGTTATACATTTGTTTCAATGCTGCATTGTGTGTATGATTTCATGGTGAATGTATGAAGTATGAGAGAGGAGAAGAATGAGTTTCAATTGTTTCTCTTCCTGATAATTCCTGCAAGGAGTGCAGTGAACGTCCGCAAGGTGTGCATTGACGAGGGTCTGAGTTTCATCTCAGAAATCTCAGGAGAGATACCATTGTTCTCATACCAGTTGAAGTGTAGGTGAAGCACAGAGCCATGCAAGGTGTGCACAGGCTGTTTGGAGCCTTAGAACTTATCAAATAAGGGGAAGATTGAGATGACCACTGTTGCAAAGAGTGCACAAGGTCAGAGAATCAAATAACAAGAGGTTATTTGAAGATTTTCTGCAAGGAGTGGGAGCAGGGATCCTTTTGGGAAGCTTGAGTTTACAGGTGAAAGCTCAAGAAGGATAACACCTTTGAAGTGCTCAGAGGAAGATGGAGATTGAAACCGACTCATAGAAGTCAAGTTCAGGAGGGTGAACACCAATTTGTTTGGGTAGAAGTCATTGAGGAGTGCATCTGGTGGTCAGAGTTCTCCATGGAGAACTCACGAAGTCACGAGGACCGTAGGATCCAGAGGAGCTGTAAAGTGGTTAGGAGTTGGATGAATCCACCACCCTGACATCAAGAATCAACGTGGACTATTGATCGTGGTCTGTTTGAGCCGTCAGATCATTTCGAGGATTTGGGATTCGCAAGTTTGGAGTGCATGCCAAAATCCTTGGTCACGCAAATTCCTAGATCACGAAAAGGATTGTCAGGTGTGGAATTTCAGAATTTCGGTAATTCGAGGTTCGACATACCGGAGATTCCGATGACAAGGAACTGGAACTCTTTGCATTAAAAATCCTGAAGTCATGAAATGTGGTGTGCCTTTGGTGTGGGATTTTGGCATTTCAGTTTTCTGGAGTTCAGGAAGTAGAGGAGACAGTGACTTTGGAATCAAGAGTTTCAAACTCCCGGTTCATGAAATCCCGAAGAGGGAAAGGAAAAATTCCCGAAAAGGTTGAGGGATAATAGCCATTGGGTACCAATCAAGTTTCTGGGTTTCAGAACTCAAGAAGTGGAGTCACATCATCAACACAACTCCCGAAATCACGAAGAGAGAAACACCAAAAAGGTAGGTCCCAAGTCTCAGTCAGAAGGTACGTGCGGCGAGAGTAAAAGGAGGGGTCAAGCTTCGGCGAAAATCCTGAAAGGCCATCGATCTCGCATTTCATGGGACGTTGAGCCCATTTTGACATTTCAGAATTCGGGGAATCATAAGGGAAGAGGAACAATTGTTGGTTGTTCGCTCAAGTCCCGAAAAGCCGAAATTCGTGGGCAACAAGCATCGTGTGTTCGGTGCATTGAAGGAGTCAACCTTCGTTGACATTTTGACATTTCGAAATTTCAGGTATCGAAGGTTGAAGAGTCAAGGGAACTCGACATCAGGATTCCCGAAGTCAAGAAACCCAAAATCTCCTTCCAGAAAAAGTCCCGATCATATATTGTTGGTCAGGAGTTCAGAGTTAGCCTATGCGAGATATTCCCCCCCAGGGAAATCGAAGAGTCAATTTGACTTAGGGGAAGATTTAGAACGATCCCAAGACCGGGAGGCCACATAGAACCTATTGAGGCAAATGTCAGTAGTGGTATCAGAGCACATAACAGATTCTTTTCTTTCTATAGTAGAGAGAAAAGAGGAAAATTTTACAACCATGCCACCGAGAAGAAGAGATAGGCCAATGGATGATCCAGCAGTGGAAAGAGAAATGTGTGAGTTACATGCCAGACTTGATGCTATTGAGACAACACAAAGGCGCACAGTCGACGCTGGGGATATCAGCGAGGATGAAAGTGAAAGTGAAGCTAGAAACGAAGGAGAAGAAGTTGCAGTTGAGGATGTTGTAGATGAACGCCTATTCAGGGTTGTTGCAAGGATAGGTGCCAGAGAAAAAATGGACATTCCAGTGTACGAAGGAAACTTGGATGTTGAAGAACTTCTAGATTGAATTAGAGCTCTAGATAAGTACTTCGACTATAAGGATGTCGAAGAAGATAAGAAAGTGAAACATGTCGTTACTAGACTTAAAGGGCATGCAACACTATGGTGGGATGAACTGCAGGTTGACATACGCTACAAGGGCAAGCAGAAAATCAAAAGCTGGGATAGAATGGTTGTAAAGATGAAAGCCAAATTTATACCCAGGGATTATCAAATCACTTTGTTTCAGAGGATGTAGAATTTGAGACAGAAGCTTATGTCAGTGAAAGAATACACTGAAGAATTCTACAGGATAAACATCAGAGCAGGTCATTGGGAAAGAAATGATGAAAAAGTTTCCAGGTACATGAATGGTCTGCGATATGACATTCAAGATGAGATGAGCATGATGACCATTCGAAATATGAAAGATTCTTATCAGATAGATCTGAAAGATGAAGAGAAGTTGAGCCGGAAGCAAAGTCAAAGAGGCTGAGGTAGAAGTCAAGCCAGAGGAAAAACAATTGCCTAAGACATAACTCAGAGACCCAAAGAGGAGGGAAAGAAACCTCAAACTCAACCTGAGAAAGGAGGAAGCTCACAGGGAAGGAAATATGCTGATAGAAATACTTTTCCTCGAGCCAGAGGAAGAGGAAGAGGCAGAGGAGGTGAAGTGAAATGCTTTGCCTGTAGAAAAATTAGACATAAATCCTATGAGTGTCCAGATAGGAAGAAAGATGGTGGTGAAACTCACATTGTCGAAGCTCAATGATAGAATGTTGAGGCAGAAGACACTGAGGGCGGAAGATCTTTAATGATGAGGAAAGTTATCTTGAAACTAGAGAAGGAGGTAGAGAACCCAACCCAAAGAAATAGTTTGTTTCAGACTGCTTGCAAAACTAAGGATAGGGTATGTAAGATCATAGTGGATAGTGGTATCACAGACAATATCGTATCTACAGAGATGGTAGAAAAGATGGAGCTGGAGACTGTTGTACATCCAAGCCCATACAGAGTTTCGTGGCTACAAAAAGGACATCAGGTAAATGTCACTAAACAATGTTTAGTTGAATTTAAAATAAGAGGATATAAAGATAAAATATTATGTGATGTCATTCCCATGGATGTTTTTCATTTATTGCTGGGTAGACCATGGAAATATGATAGAAACATAGTTCATGATGGGAGAAAGAACACGTACACCCTGGAGAAAAATGGTAGGACTCACATGTTGCTGCCAATTAAGGATAAAGAGGTGAAAAAAGAGATGAGCAACACTGTACTTCTCATGAGTGGGAAGGAACTTCTTAATGAGGTTAAGAAGAAGGAAGACACACAATTTATTGTGGTTAGGAAGCCCAAAATTGTTTTGACCAGTACGAGGATAGAGGATTTACCAGAAGAAATCCAAGAGTTGCTGGGAGAGTTTGCTGATATAGTAGTGGACGAACTACCTTGTTCATTGCCACCTATCAGGAGTATAAGCCATCATATCGATCTTATATCTAGAGCCAATTCGCTAAACAAAGCAGCATATCGGTTGACGTTGCAGGAAAATGAAGAAGTTAAGAGACAGGTCCAGAACTTAATAGACAAAGGATTGATTCGAGAAAGCTTGAGTCCATGCGTTGTTCCGACAGTGCTCAGCCAAAAGAAAGATGAAGGCTGGAGAATGTGTACCCACTCAAGGGTATCAATAATATTACCATCAGATACAGATTTCCATTGCCAAGGATGGATGACTTGATGGATTGCTTGAGTGGAGCAAAGTTTTTTTCAAAGATTGATTTGAAAAGAGGGTATCATCAAATTCAAATGAGATAAGGTGATGAATGGAAGACAACATTCAAGATGAATGTGGGGTTGTATGAATGGCTTGTCATGTCATTTGGCTTAACGAATGCGCCCAATACTTTTATGAGGTTGATGAACGAAGTCCCGAAGGATTTCATAGGGAAATTCATCATTGTATATCTTGATGATATATTAATTTTCAACAAAACTGAAGCAGAGCACTGAAAAAATTTAGCTGCAGTAGTGAGAAGATTACAGCAAGAGAAATTGCTGATCAATATGAAGAAATCGTCATTTATGAGGACATAATTCATTTATTTGGGTTTTGTTATCTCTACAAATGAACTAAAGATGGATCTGGAAAAGATAAAGGTGATTAAGGATTGGCCATTGCCAAAGAGTGTATTTGAAGTATGAAGATTCCATGGTTTGGCTAGCTTCTACAGGAAATTCATCTGAAACTTCAGTGGAATTAGCGCACCAATGATGGATACGGTGAAGAAAAGACATAAATCTTTTCACTGGACAGAGGAATCGGAGAAGAGTTTCAATCTACTGAAGAAGAAGATCACTGAGCAACCAATTCTGGTTTTTCCAGATTTCAGCAAGACATTCCAGGTCAAGTGTGACACGAGTGGATTTGCAATTGGAGCGGTCTTAAGCCAAGATGATAGGTCGGTTGCATATTTCAGTGAAATACTGAATGAAGCGAAGATCAAGTACTCCGCACATGACAAAGAATTCTATGCATTCATACAAGCACTGAAGAAATGTAGACATTATTTGGTTCCCAAGGAGTTTTTTTTGTACAGTGATAATCACGCTTTGCAATTCATGACCCGACAGGAGAAGTTGAACCAAAAACATGCTAAATGGGTTGAATTCATGCAAAATTTTACTTTTGTGATTAAGCATATTTCTGGAACTGCTAACAAATTTGTTGATGCTTTGAGCAGGAAATGTTTGATTATGCAGGAATTCAACATAAAGACTTTGGGTTTTGGTAACCTTAAAGAAATGTATAGGGATGATCCATATTTTAAAGAGGCATATGAGGCATCTGAGAATCCAATTCTCAAGGATAGAAGTCAATGGACTGAATACATGATTCAGGATAGATTATTGTTTAGGGGAAATCAACGATGTATTCCAAAATGCTCCATGAGAGAGAATTTGCTAAAGGAAAAACACAGTGGAGGATTGGTCAGACATTTTAGTCATGATAAGACATTCTCAAAGTTGAATGGCTCATATTTTTGGCCAGGGATGAGAACAAATGTTAAGAAATTTGTGGACAAGTGCAGAATTTGCTAGCACACTGTTATCACTGAAATTTCGTCTGCACATGGAGACAAGAACTCCGCATCATCAAAACAGCAATGAAGTCATTCATGGCACTGAATTAATTTCACAGCACTCCAGAAGGGCCAAAAACTATACAAAGTAACCAAAAATTGAAAGGTGCTTTACAACAGTTTGGTGCGCGCGCGCATGCGCAGGACAAAAATGTGTTATTCGCGCATGTGCGCTCGACGCACGGCTGTCAACACAAAAACCCACGCATCTGCTAAAACGACGCATTAATTGAATAGGTTGGCCTCCCAACCGCTTACGGACCGGCTCCCAAGTTGATTTGACTCTCAAATCAAAGCCGAATCCGCAAAATCGACGGGTTAATGACCTAAATAAACCCTAAAAGGGTCCCTGTTCACACTTTGAGAAGGTTACGTGACCGTCCGAGGAGCTGCTATAAAAAGCCATGAGGATACACTGTTTTGGCAAGGAATTCTAAGCACTGTTATGCTGTTCAGATGGTTTAAGGGCTCATCCTTTAACAACGACCCATCAGCTGCATCATTGAGAGTTCTTTCACTGCTATGCTAAGTTCTTCTCATTTGTAAGGAAAGAAAACTGTGTGAGGGCCCCAAAGAGCCTTCCGTTGGAGGGAGAAGGAACCTCTGGTCTCTTCCTTCAGCGTGCTCCGGTTTCATCAATACACCTGCCTGAAACCATTGGTGACACCTGTGTTTTGTGTTTGATGTTTGTTTTTTCTTTTCACAGTTTTATTTGTTTTCAGTTGATATTAGATTGTAGTTTGTTTTGTTTCTTTAACCCCATGCTCCACAGCTGTTCTGCCCTGCTAGACCCAACAGGGTATGCAAGCGCTCTCTATTTGCTCACCTGGTGACCATTTGAACGCG
>ML809646.1:110467-147186 GCA_009831015.1 Picea engelmannii | reverse complement strand
GGGGGGGGGGGGTGAACCGCCCATCCGTAGAGCCATCAAGCCTGACCAGTGCGAGGGAAACCGCGCCACACGCAACCTTGCAAGAGGAAAAAGGCGTGAGGGAGAAGTGAGAAGGGGCAGACGCGAGGGAAGGAGGAAGAGAACTCTGGAAAAATACAGAGTGAGTGATAGCAGAGAAGAAGGAGAGTAACCTTCATTCTCGGTCACTGGAAAATAGAGATGCAGTCTCATAGCATCGTGGTCTCAGCTCGGGGTGTCTAGTGGTAAATCCATTGGGAGTTGTTGAGCCTACGGTTGGGTGTAAACGAGCACCCCTCTCAGCAGTTGCAATCACATCTGGTGTTATTTCTGATAAGTGTTTTTACATCTTGCATATTGAAATTTATATGTTGACGTGTATGCTCATAGTCTGTGCAGTTTTATGAATGGTTTGCGTATAATACTGCCTGTGTAGTGTTTTGATTTAGAAATGGTGGTTGCATGCTTATAATGGAAAGACTAAGTATGGTTTATGTTTTATAAATCGCTATTTATACACATATTGAATTAATTTAGACTTCAAGTCTGTTCTCGGGAAATCTATACCCTTGTCTGTCTTAGGTAATACCCTGGCTAGATCTCCCCATAGAGACACCCTTCTTAGAAATCTCACCAAGAACCTGGAAAAGGATTCGAAAGCGAAAGCCTTAGCAACCCGGTACAAGGAAGAATGATCCTCTTGAAGTCCCGAAATGGCAGTGTAGGGATAAGTATTGATCGACGGATGAGATCCTGTTGGAAGATCCACGGTCATTCATGACCAATAGATTGGAAGAATACATGAGGGCGTTAAATGCCTTAACCCCTTTTTCCTTCATCTTCATGAGTAGCGAAGAAATCGGGATCGTAGATCCCCAAGGTCTGTGGGAGCATCTGGACCGTTGGTTTTTCCACGTCCAGGGAGCAGTGGGAGAGTGCACAGCGTGGGGCAGATCTGAGTCATTAGATCTTAGTTAGAAAACCCAATAGTTGTTGGATATGTCGAGAGTTGCACGAGGTTTAAACCCTCACGCATAGAGCAGCAGAGCAAAAGTCCCGAGAAGGAATTCATATCGGGATATCAGCATTCGGGAATTCGAGAGTCCAGGCACTCGACATTAGAATTCCCGAAATAGTGAAAGGCGATGTGAGCTGTCCATCTACGGGAGGATGCATGTCGCGCAATCATCCGTTTCGGAGATTTTCATCGGGACTCACAGAGGTGAGCGCCTAGCCCTTGCGAGCGATGAAGTAGCGAAAGAATCTGAGCCATCGGTCTGTAGGAGGACACGTGTCGTGAGATCCTCTCTATCGGGGATTCGGACATCGGGAGTCAGAGGAGGAAGTCTCTTGACCTTGCGAGTGGTGAAGTCGCGAGAGGATCACGACCATCCATCCGAGGAGGACAGGTGGCAGAGAATCAAGGGATCTCGTAAACTCGAAGGTTCCCAAGGTAAGAGCCCAAAGGTTGGGGGCTCCAAGTCACGAGTGGTGAAGTTGCGAGGAGCAGAGATAGCCATTGGATCTAGAGAATGGGAGGACCATTGGATCAAGAACCCCATCGCCTATCACACGTTCGGGGGTTCGGAGGTTGAAAGGAGTCGTTTTCAACTTCACAAATAGCGAAGTGTTGAGAGCCGAGCATGAGAGAAGATGTGGCAGAACTTCAAGGTGGGGCCCGTGTGATTTACAGGTGGGCACACGTCGCCCGGAAAGGAGTCAACACCCTGTTGACTTCTTGTGTCTCGGGATTTAGGAGAAGAAGAGCAAGAAGGCTCAACGCTCCAACTCGCGAGGTCGCGAGTTGTGAGAAGTGCGAAGAGGAAGTCAACCATTGCTGACTTTCACGTCTTGGGATTTCGGAGAAGAAGAGCACGAAGGCTCAACACTCCAACTCGCGAGGTTGCAAGTTGCGAGAAGTGAAAAGAGGAAGTCAACCATTGTTGACTTTCGTGTCTCGGGATTTCAGAGAAGAAGAGCACGAGAGCTCGACGCTTCAACCTGCGAGGTTGCGAGTAGCAAAAAGTGTCAAAGGGAAGTCTTGCATCACATTTCCCCGAATCGTGAAAAATCGATAAGCGCTTAATGGGCTTAAGTGCGTAGATATGGGATAGGTTCATGTCGACAAGACCCCAGGCGGGAAACCTTCCACTCGCTAGCCCTGTCAGGGTTAGGCATTTCACCGTGTCAGGGTTTGCAGAGTTGAAAGACTCGATGCTCTTGTAGTGCTGAGTCGCGAAGAGTGAAAGAATGCCATACTTGTTCGGCCTGTGGTCGCGACCCATGATCACATGGAGATGGACAAGGAAGGAACTAGCCTATGCTAAGACCCCCGTAGGTATTTCGGGGATTCTGATCCTCAAGATTTTGAAGGAAAATTTTGTTTTCCTTAGTGGGTATTTGACAAATTGGTATCAGAGCATGGTTACAACACTCGGCCTGCATGGGCTCATGAACGAGTTGTGCAGAAGCTCCATTCGGAACACTCCTAAAAAGAGTAACCCCCCCCCCTTGTCTTAACCTTCCTAATCAAAAGACGAAGTTAAGAATGAAAAAAAAAAAACCCTATTGTGTGTGTGTACATGTGAAAATATGAATTATGTACTGGTTATAAATAAATATAAATATTGACTAACAACTAGCGTTTTTCCTTTTGCACACAAGCGGAAGATCAACCGCGGGGAAATTATCAATGCATAGTATGGTGACTCACCATGAAGTGGGAGAAGGCTCCAACAATAGAGACGAAGAGTCTGATGAAAGGAGGGCAATAGGGACCCCTCTAGATCTAGCCAAGACTGTGAGGAGCCTCATGGTCAAATTACAAAGTTGTAAGGCTGACAATGAAAGGATGATGAAAGAACAAGAAAAGCAAACATAAATTAATGTAGTTTTACTGCAGAGTTTATCCGATCTACAAAGACAAATGCAACACGAACCTGAAACTCAGAAACATGGTCATATCAATGGCCACACTGAGAGGAGAACCTCAAAAAATGTCCACCCCAGAGGTAAAGGACCAGTGCCGAGTGATTCCTCTGAGAAGGAAGTTGGTGATTCAAAAGGCTCTTCTAGCAGCAGAACCAGTTCCTACTCCCGAAAGAAACAGAAGAAGCAAAAGCCTTCCAAAGGTCGAAAATTCGAAGAATTTAGAAAGGCCAAACCACCCTCCTTCGATGGTGAAATAAAGAAGGGAGAGGAAGTAGAGGCATGACTGCTTGGACTAAAGAAGTATTTCAGAGTCCATGACTTTTCAGAAAATATGAAGGCCTGAGTGGCCACCTTCAACTTGAACGGAAAGACTTCCATTTGGTGGGAAGACCTTAAGAATGTGAAAGGGGTTCGCGAAGAGGACCTGTCTTGGGAATAGTTTGATAAATACTTCCGAAAGAAGTATCTGTCGGAAAAATATTTCAACAAAAAGACTAAACAGTTTTATGAACTCAAACTGGGACAACTCACTATAGAAGAATATGTCAACAAAATTCCTCAATTTGTTGAGGTATGTACCCTATATCAAGGCAGAAAAGGCAAATGTGCAACACTTCATCAGTGGACTACCTAAGGACTATCGGAATAAATTTGAATTTGATGACCAAAGACTCTAAAAGGTACTATTCAAAAGGCAACCTATTGTGATGAATAGTTTGGGCATCGAGCAGAACCTCGCGAGGGATGGAAACAGAAGAATAGTTCAAGATTTCAGAAAAGGGGAATTAAATCCCCAGGATTTAAGAACTATAAGAAGAACCCAAGAATGAGCTTCCCAGCTCGGAGTATGCACCAACAGAATTTTCCCTCCTTGAGTGGAAATAAAACTTCTGGATCCATAACAGTGAAGACTATTAACCCAAAGAAAGAACCTTTGAAATATTGGGGTTGCGGGGAAGAACATCTCTTGAGAGACTGTCCAGACCGACAACAGAATAGTCGGAGAATTTATAACATTCAGGAAGCTACTACCGTCAATGATGTGGCCAGGAGTGTGCCACAAATTTATGCAGCCTTGGATAATAACCAAGTCGACCACCAAGCTTCAGTAGTGGAAATAGAAGGTATGATTTCCAACCATCTAGTGTCTGTTTTAATTGACCCTGGTTCAAATTTGAGTTATATATCCCCTAAAGTTGTTGACAAGTGTAAACTATAGCCACAAAAACATACCAATCCATGGTTGGTACAGTTAGCCACTGGCACCAAAAGGAGGATAACAGAGGTCATACCAGCATGCCAATTAATGTTGGGTGAATTCCCCACCCAAACAACCCTTAACTTATTACCCCTGGGATCGTATGATTTTTTGATTGGTATGGACTGGCTAGCCGCCCATAAAGCCAGATTGGACTGTTACCATAAAACCTTAGAATGTGTAAGTAAATAAGGGAAAAAGATAACCCTTCAAGGGATCCGAAAACCTATCTCAGTGAGACAAATATCAGCTCTGCAAATGAGAAAGTATTGTTGAAAGGGATGTCCCCTATATGCAATACAGGTGTTGAAAACAATCGAAGGTGACAAACCAATCCCTGACGATCACCCTATCCTGAGAGAATACAGAGATGTGTTTCTGGAAGAGGTATCGGGTTTACCTCTGAGAAGAGACATAGACTTCTCGATAGAACTTGCACTAGTAACGGTGCTGGTGTCTAGGACACCCTACTGGATGAGCACACCCGAGTTAGTTGAACTCAAGATGCAATTAAAATAAATGATGGATAAGGGCTATATTCGGCCCAGCGTGTCTCCATGGGGAGCACCAGTTCTGTTCATGAAAAAGAAGGATGGTACCCTTAGACTGTGTATAGATTATAGGCAACTCAATAAGGTAACCATAAAGAACAAGTACCCCTTGCCCAAGATCGATGACCTATTCGATCAATTGGGGGGTGCGTCTATTTTCTCAAAGATTGATTTGAGGTCGGGATACCATCAAGTCCGAATCAAGGGTGAAGACATCCATAAAACTACCTTCCGAACGAGGTATGGTCACTATGAGTTTGTGGTGGTGCCATTTGGGTTGACCAATGCTCCTGCCACTTTTATGTGCTTGATGAATTATTTACTCAGCAAGTTCCTAGACAAATTTGTGCTTGTTTTTATTGATGATATATTAATTTACTCCAAGAATAGAAAAGAGCATGAGGAGCATCTTAGACTTGTGTTGCAAGTGCTAAGAGAACATCAGCTCTATGCCAAATTCAGCAAATGTGAATTCTTCCAGAAGGAAATACATTACTTAGGCCATGTTCTCTCCGAAGAAGGGGTAGCGGTAGACCCTGATAAAATCAGGTCTCTCATGGAATGGCCTACCCCAAAGGATGTTTCGGACATCAGATCCTTTATGGGATTAGTAGGATACTATAGGATATTTATAAAAGGATTCTCCAAGATTGGTTGTCCAATCACTGCCCTCCAGAAGAAGAGGACAAAATTCCTATGGACACAGAAATGTGAAGAAAGATTTCAAACGCTGAAACATCTACTGACCCATGCACCCATGCTGAAGATCGTCGATCCAGAAGCTGACTTCCTCGTGTGCACAAATGCCTATAAGGAAGGACTTGGAGGAGTCCTTATGCAGAAAGGAAGTGTGATATGCTATGAATCCTGAAAATTGAACAAGCATGAAGTCAACTATGTGACCCATGATCTAGAACTGGCTGCCATAGTGCATGCCTTGAAAATGTGGAGGCATTATCTCCTGGAAAGAAAATTTGTACTTATGACAGATCACTGTGGATTGCGATACCTGTTTGATCAACCAAAGCTCAATGCTAGACAAGCTAGGTGGATGGCCCTCCTTAGCGAGTTTGCTTTCAAAATCAAACACATTAAAGGAAAGGAAAATAGGGTGGTCAATGCCCTTAGCAGAAGTATGAAAACAATTCACCTAGCAGCGGTGAGCACCTGCGAGACAGATGTCAAGGAAAGAATCATAAATGCACAAGAAACAGACCCCTTCGTCCGGACCGTGACCATGTACCTACAGCAAGAACCCGTCGAAGTAAAATATGAAGGCTACCAGAAGACCAAGGGAGGTCTGCTCACTTATAGAAGCAGATTTTATATTCCAGATTGTGATGACTTGAAGAGGTTCATTATGGATGAACTACATAAAAGACCCTACTCGGGTCATCCAAGATACCAAAAAATGATCGCTTCCACTAGGAAACAATTTTATTGGCCTGGATTGAAGAAAGACATAGCCGAGTACCTAGCCAAATGCATAGAGTGCCAACAGGTTAAAGAAGAACATCGACACCCAGCAGGATTATTGCAACCTTTACAAATCCCAGAATGGAAATGGGAAACCATCTCCATGGATTTCATCACTGGATTACCAACCTCAACCAAACAGAATGACGCCATTATGGTGGTGGTGGATAAATTGAGCAAGTCTGCTCACTTCATCCCTGTCAAGTCAACCTGCAAGGCAATCGATATCACCCAGGTATTAATGAAAGAGATATTCAGATTGCATGGTATGCCGAAAGAGATCGTGTCTGACAGAGACACGAAATTTACTTCCAACTTTTGGAAATCACTGATGGCTGGTTTAGAGACCAAGTTATTGTTTAGCACCACCTATCACCCTCAAACCGACGGACAGACATAACAAGTGAACAAAATACTTGAAGACATGCTAAGAATGAATGTAATGCATCAATCCAGGAAGTGGGAAGACTACCTGCCACTGGTAGAATTCACCTACAACAACGGCTACCAAGCATCCTTGAAGATGAGTCCCTTCGAAGCCCTCTATGGTAGATCCTGTAACACTCCAGTCAGCTGGAGTAATCCCATAAACAATATTTATTTTGGACCCAACATGTTGAAAGAAATGGAACAGTAGGTGACTCAGATAAAACAAAACCTGAAGGTCGCCCAGAAACGACAGAAAAGTTATGCCGACCAAAAGAGAACTCCAAGACAATTCAAAGCGGGAGACCATGTATATCTCAGAGTTAGGCCCAGGAAGAGTTCCCTGAAAATGGGAACTTGTGCCAAGTTGGCACCTCGGTATTGTGGACCCTTTAAAGTTCTAGATAAAGTGGGACCTGTAGCCTATAGGCTAGCACTTCCTCCCATAGTAAAAGCACATAATGTTTTCCATGTTTCATTATTGAAGAAATATGTACATGATGTTAATCATATAATTGACTGGTCTGTGATCCAGGTGGAACCGGAGGGAGAATTTCTACCAGAACCTCAGTGCATACTGGACAGAAAGGAAACCCCGCTTCGGAACTGAACCATTGCACAGGTCAAGGTGCAGTGGAAACATTTTGGCCTAGATGAGGCTACATGGGAAATGGAGGATGCCATGAGACAGACATATCCAATTTTGTTTACTTATGTACATGCATGTCATGTTGATAGATAAGAACATTGAGGACGATGTTCCTTTAAGGGGGAGGGAATCATAACACCCTGTTTCCGCCAGTTTGTAAAATAACTATACTGGCCAAGAACTGTGGCAAACTCAAAAATGTGAATGTGTGATGTGAATGGACCTTGTGAAAAAGGTTGATGAATGTGAATAATATATATATATATATATTGTAGGACTGTTGAGAGGGGATATGCTGAAAAAGAGACCATGATGACTCAAGAAAGGTGGTGGAAGGCACCTAGAAAGGTGGCGTTAACTTCCACCGAAACCAATACCATATTTGGACTTCACTAGCCCAGAGAACCAAGAGCATCTCCCTGGCCCCGAATTAAATGACTCGCCAGGATTGGTAGGCAAATGGCTCCTCATGAGTAATGAGGGATGGAAGGGGGTGAACCGCCCATCCGTAGAGCTGTTAGGCCTAACCAGTGCGAGGGAAATCACGCCACACACAACCTCGCAAGAGGAAAAAGGCATGAGGGAGAAGCGAGAAGGGGCAAACGTGAGGGAAGGAGGAAGAGAACTCTCGAAAAATACAGAGTGAGTGATAGCAGAGAAGAAGGAGAGTAACCTTCGTTCTTGGTCACTGGAAAACAGAGACGCAGTCTCGCAGCATCGTGGTCTCAGCTCAGGGGTGGCTAGTGGTAAATCCATTGGGAGTCACTTAGCCTACTGTTGGGTGGAAACGAGCACCCCTCTTAGCAGTTGAAATCACATTTGATGTTATTTCTGATAAGTGTTTTTACATCTTGCATCTTGAAATTTATATGCTGACGTGTATGCTCATAGTCTGTGCAGTTTTATGAATGGTTTGCGTATAAGACTGCCTATGTAGTGTTTTGGTTTAGAAATGGTGGTTGCATGCTTATAATGGAAAGACTACATATGGTTTATGTTTTATAAATCGTTATTTATACACATATTGAATTAATTCAGACTTCAAATCTATTCTCAGGAAATCTATACCCTTGTCTGTCTCAGGTAATACCCTGGGTAAATCTCCCCATAGAGACACCCTTCTTAGAAAGCTCACCAAGAACCTGGAAAAGGATTTGAAAGCGCAAGCCTTAGCAACCCGATATGAGGAAAAATGATCCTCTTGAAGTCTCGAAATGGTAGTGTAGGGATAAGTATCGATCGACGGATGAGATCCTGTCGGAAGATCTGCGGTCATTCACGACCATTAGATTGGAAGAATACACGAGGGCGTTAAATGCCTTAACCCCTTTTTCCTTCATCTTCGTGAGTAGCGAAGAAATCGGGACCGTAGATCCCTAAGGCCTGTGGGTGCATCTGGACCGTTGGTTTTTCCACGTCTAGGGAGTAGTGGGAGAGTGCACAGTGTGGGACAGATCTGAGCCATCATATCTTAGTTAGAAAACTCGACAGTCATTGGATCTGTCGAGAGTTGCACGAGGTTTAAACCCTCACACATAGAGCAGTAGAGCGAAAGTCCCAAGAAGGAGTTCATATCGGGATATCGGCATTCGGGAATTTAAGAGTCCAGGCACTCGACATCAGAAGTCCCGAAATAGCGAAAGGGGATGTGAGCCATCCATCTTCGGGAGGACGCGTGTCGCAGAATCATTCGTTTCAGAGATTTGGGCACCGAGACTCAAAGAGGTGAGTGCCTAGCCCTTGCGAGTGGTGAATTTGTGAAAGAATCTGAGTCGTTCGTCTGCAAGAGAACACATGTCATGAGATCCTCTCTATCGGGGATTCAGACATCGGGAGTCAGAGGAGGAAGTCTCTTGACCTCATGAGTGGTGAAGTCGCGAGAGGATCATGATCGTCCATCCAAGGAGGACATGTGGCAGAGAATCAAGGGATCTCGCGAACTCGGAGGTTCGCAAGGTAAGAGCCCAAAGGTTGGGTGCTCCAAGTCGCGAGTGGCGAAGTCGCGAGGAGCGGAGATAGTCGTTGGATCCAGAGAACGGGAGGACCATTGGATCAGGAACCCCATTTCCTATCGCACGTTCGGGGGTTCGGAGGTTGAAAGGAGTCATTTTCGACTTCACGAGTAGCGAAGTGCCGAGAGCCGAGCACGAGAGAACACGTGGTAGAACTTCAAGGTGGGGCCCACGTGATTTACAGGTGGGCATGCGTCACCCGGAAAGGAGTCAACACCCTGTTGACTTCTTGCGTCTTGGGATTTCGAAGAAGAAGAGCACGAAAGCTCAATGCTCCAACTCGCGAGGTTGCGAGTTGCGAGAAGTGAGAAGAGGAAGTCAACCATTGCTGACTTTCGCGTATCGGGATTTCGAAGAAGAAGAGCATGAAGGCTCAACGCTCCAACTCGCAAGGTTGTGAGTTGCGAGAAGTGCGAAGAGGAATTCAACCATTGTTGGCTTTTGCGTCTCAGGATTTCAGAGAAGAAGAGCACGAGTGCTTGACGCTTCAACCTGCGAGGTTGCGAGTAGCGAAAAGTGTCAAAGGGAAGTCTTGCATCGCATTTCCTTGAATCACGAAAAATCGATAAGCGCTTGATTGGCTTAAGCGCGTAGACATGGGACAGGGTCATGTGGACAAGACCCCAAGGGGGAAACCTACCACTTGCTAGCCTTGTCAGGGTTCGGCGTTTCGCTGTGTCGGGGTTTGCAGAGTCGAAAAACTCGACGCTCTCGTAGTGCTGAGTCGCGAAGAGCAAAAGAACGCCATACTTGTTCGGCCTGTGGTCATGACCCACGATCACATGGATATGGACAAGGAAGGAACTAGCCTATGCTAAGACCCCTGTAGGTATTTCAGGGATTCTGATCCTTGAGATTTTGAAGGAAAATTTTGTTTTCCTTAGTGGGTATCTGACACCCAAGTCCAACTTCCTTCCATGCCTCAACCTTTCTTGGTCAATAGACCTTTACCAGGGAAACCCTTTCCTAGATTCCCTTTCACTGCTATATGGGCATACTCATCCATTCCTATATGCTTGTCATCCACCTCTGCATGTCAATTTGACCCTTTGGTCATATATTAATGCTCCAACACTACCTTTGTTAAAATTTATATCAGTGATCCATTAATCACTACAAACCTATTTTAATAAGGGAATAGGCAACAACATTATCAACATTTCATTCATGTTGTTAACTCCCTTTTTGTCATCAGGTCATTACTGACCAACATGATCTAGTAGCAGGTATTACATTACAACCAACCATAGGTTATATTGAGCCTATTTGTATGTTACATACATGAAACCATTATCATATGTATTACAACATATCCTTGTGCACCAAGCATTTTATCCATGCCCACGGTGTATACATGTTTCAAATATCTTCATTTTGCATCCACATGCATAGGAAAGCCTTTAGGTAAATGGGTGTGTGTGTCGATCCTCTTATATGAGGACTAGAAACAGTCCAAAGGATTCTCCCTCCTTTTGCTTGATTAGGTTATCTCAACAACAAGTTGCATTCATTATAGGACAAATAAGTTGAAATTACAAAATTTTTCCATCATTCCTCTAGACATATGGACTTATTAATGGAGAGTTTGGTCTCCTTAGTTAAACAACAATCACATTTTCTAGGGCTCCAACAACCCATACTTACATGCAACATTACAATCCACTAGTTCATTCATCTTTTAGACTCATACAATCCTATAATAGGATTCTGTTATTTCTTCCCTTTTTTCATTTAGGTATTTACCATTAATGTCTACCAACATATCCCTACTACTATAAGAGTAGTTACTATTTTGAAAAAGGAACAACATAATTCCTTGACTAAAATTCCAGCCAGAATTTCCAAAGTATAGTTTGAATCTGTTGCCCTTCTCATCAAGGAACTTCTGCAGATAGTAAACACGAGTTTTATTGTAGAGAAGATGTTTCTAACAAGATTGCATTAGCCTTGTTGTACTAGTCTCATGAATGACCTTTGGCCCATCTAGGCCTAGTGTTTGAACTTGGTTATGATACTACCTTGTAAGACACACAACCCCCTAAGTACCTTTCTAAGGGATGAAGTATTAAATTTTTTCTTTTCCACAACCACCTTAAATTCCTTTAATAATAACACCATCATCTTCCCCTCACCAAGATATTTTCAACGACTAGAAATTTGTCCAAAACCAAGTTCTCGATTGAAAGTTATGGCCTCTTAAAGATTTTGGGCCTTTATTACACTAGGGTGTCTTTACTTCCACGTAACACCCACGTGGCTCCATGTCACCTATGTCATCTAACATGGTAGTGATGTGTCATAACACATCGCCCTCTAGTGTAGACGTGGTTGCTTTCATGGCACCTTCCACCCAATCAAATGGGTCCTCGACTTACCAAGCCCCGACCTTCCACATGGCCAACACTTTCCCCTCATTCTCCCGAGACCCAATTAAATTAGGTGTTGACATCTGTCCATTGGGACATAGATGCTCGATACCTGGGGACATCGACCATTCACATTTAACATGGCCCAAAAAGGATCGATTCGGTGTTGGGCTGGTACCTCGCACACACGACCCTATCACATAATGCCACTTGTCTTAACTGTAGCACGAAACGTGGTCATCACCATCTCATGACATGTGGAACTCATTTCCTCCACGGACTCATATCTGAATATGTCTAATCGACATGACACATGGCACCATCATCATGTGATATGTGGCTCTCCTACATCATGACACATGGGCCATTCGTTGTGTGACATGTCACCACCAGTTATAGGACATTGGGGCTTTCCCTAACATAGTACAAAAATTGAAAACCCCTGGTGCCCGAGATTTATGAGATGATTAACTAAGTTAATCTCGGTGATTACGAAAAAATTAATTAGGTTAGTCTTGAGATTATGACTCTCGACCTTTACCACAAGTTCTATGGCTAAGATATCTTGCAAGTAGATCTAACGACTATCATTTAGAGGCATTGACACAAGATTTTAGGTTCGACTTGGACCCACACTTAACACATGGATGAATCAACCTTCTCCATGTGGCATCCTCTTCCATGTTTTCTTCCTACGTTTGAGAGAAATATTAGGAGGACACACGTTGCCACCAAGTAATCACAAACATTGGGTCATCGACTCCTTATCATTCTCATGTAAACTAAAAATCCTTGGTGGTCCGAGGTCTGATTGAATTTTCCCAACAAAGATCTATGGTGGAGATCTTTCCACCCTTTGATCCAACGACTCAATCTTATTATGCTTGTCATAGAGTTTATGCTTGATGAGGGTCCCACATCTATCTCACGTACAGTTCCACGATGACATGTGGTCCTACCCTGAGATGCCATGTCACCAAAGCTTACCAAGGCTCACCCAGCCTGAGGTTGATACTTGTCACAAAATCCGAGTTATTGTAAACGTTGATCGTTGATCACCGATAAGGATCAAGGATTCAAATATAACACACATTCACAACATGCGCGAAGAATAACATGGAATGTCTCATTTGCACAGTGGTTTATATTTACCATTCTTGGACATGTGGAGAGATGATGATGTACATGGATTCCCCAACAGTGGTTTTGGAAACTTCCTCCTAACTATCTGCATAAATAAAGAAGAATTACTCTCTAATGAAGCAGTAACCCACCATTATGTTCACCCACAGTTATAGCACTGATCGTGTTGAGAACTATCGCCAAGGGATAGGTGCTTAGGTGGAGATGTTACAGTGTAAGTCTTTGGTCATAATGATTGATAACATGGAGAAGTAAAGGGTTTATGCCTAGACAAGATATGACTCTTAAATTTTAACAAAAGGGGGGTCAATGGCAGCCAAGGAAACACTAATATTAGGATCCCTATAGTGTAGATCTGACGGCCTTAATTTAAGGTTTTTGTCCAACGGTCTTGGCCCTTTGTGGGATCACTTTTAATTCCTCTGCGACTTAGACAATGAAAAGTGTCATCTTTGTTTCCCCAACATCAACTTCCTCTTGATATTTACATAATAGGCAAATGGTGGAGATCTATCGATCTACCCATCCAACAGTTATGAATAAATGTTTCTATCCATTGGGCTTCGTACTTATCCGTGAGAGTGGCAAGGTCAGAACTGAGAGTTGCAACCCTACTCTCAACACCGGCATGTCGGGACTTATTAATGTAAACTAATAGGTAAAATCATTGATATCTACAGATTTGATGATAACCTCTTGATAGAGATCAACGATGGAGGTTGTCTCCACCTTCATATCCAATGACTGTTGAATTTCACCAATTGAAATAGGGAAGCTTTGAAGATTTAATTTAAGCTTCTAGACATAGCAGTCTCACAGGATTGTGTTGCATCACCTTACTGGCTCATCGAATAAACTTCCTCGGGCTTTTATGCCTCTAACAAAAGCCTAGAATCCTCCTTAGCTTGCTTCCATTGAACCAAGGAAATCTCTCGAGTTTGACGACCTTCTTTGGCCTCCTATACAGAGGTATTACAATTAAATCATTATTGAATTTAAGGAGGGTTACAACGCCTCATTCTCTTCATGTATTATCATTTAAAATTCTTTCTATAGGTTTGGTTCCTTCTCATAGGAACCCATTAAAACTATCTCTCTCACTATACGCATGGGATAGAATAGATATGTAGACTTTTAGCTTACTTATAGATTCATTCGATTAAACATGCAATTACTTTTATTCAATCAATGTGGACCACTGTTATTTTCCAAAGCAAGTTACAGGGTTCTTATATCCAGACATGTATACTTACCATTGATACAAGGATTAATTCATTTTACACATATTTTAACTACTAATGAATGCATTCAAAAGCTACGAGCATTCAGTTCATTTACAAACATACACATTTAAGAGAGATTACGAGAAACAATCATTCATTTTACTCTACATACAGAGAATATAATTACGTGTATGTTCTGTGAAGTAGTTAACCAACTCACTCACTATGGGTGTTCACCTTTCCACCCAACCATAGGCTCTGCGTGCTCAGTTGTTTCAGTGGTAGGCCACCCCCGTTCCAAGCCATGATTCCATTAGGGATGCTCTCTCAAGTTCTCAGTAAAATATGAAGGTCACTCTCTCTCACACCACTATGGGTATAGTCTTCCTCACCCACCTACACCATGCCTCTTCGAGGTTTATCATATTCCCCCTCGGCATCAAGCTCGCGGCTTTAATGGCTCGGGCTAGGATCTCGGATTTTCAGGCCAGTCTCCACAACTCTCCTTTCAATATCTTCTCCTACTTCTCTTGCTCATAAATTTTCTTTTTTTACATGTCTTTTCATCATACCCAAAAACTCTAAGTTCTTCTACTCTCTTTCTCACACCCCCCTTCTTTGTCTCCTGCCTCTCCTGTTGTCTACCCCCGTATGCTTCTCTTTCACGCATAGCTTGGGAAGGTTCTTGACCTATCTTAAGAAAACTAGTGGGTCAATCATGGGGACCCATGGTGATGTTTCATGTTGTCCTCTAGCTTACAGCTTCATGTCCCCTTTGTCAACCCTCCATACTTACATTCAATGAGATGGCTGGTTGTTCAACTACCAACCTCCCTCATTAATTGATTTTCATTGGAATCCGGGTTAAGAGAAATAATCTCAACACTTCCAAATCAATTCTTCAGCAAAGAAGCTTGGGGTCCTCTAGTTTAAAGGAACCTTCTCTTATTCCTATAATTGTTTCATGGCTAGTACATTTAAGGCTTCACCCCACACTATGGATGGCATTTTAAATCAAAAACTAATTTAATTCTATTGTTTATATGCCATGCATGGTATTCATTAAACATGATTAATTAGTAAGCTTGTTGACATTTTAAAACAAGAAATAAAAATAATTTAATTATATTGTTTATATAGCATGCATGACATTCATTAAACATGATTAATGAATATCTAGGTCGGTAAACAGGGTATATATATATATATATATATATATATATATATATATATATATATATATTACTAAAAATTGAACTCCACTCATCTGAAAATTCCTTGAAGAGCCTTCTGGTCTTCAACTTCTATCAGTTTCGTGTGCTAACTATTAGTCTCGTGCATTTGGTTGAACTCCTGCCATTGCCATCACATATATGCATATACCGGTACGAAGGATCGATGCCATGATATGGTGGTGAGCAGGGTTGGAATTTGAATTCAGTTTTATCGGTCAAACAATTTTTTTTTTACGTTTTGGGTTTGCATATTATCCTTCAAAGAACGTTTTCTCTAAAAGTGTTCTCTTCAATAATGAAGTTTTGATAAGAAACTAACTTTTCAATACTGAAGTTTATGTTAAAGATTTTAGTTGAAGATCCATTTTTACAAGGATGTACTTATATGTAGGTAGCAACAGATGCCTTCTCCATACCTCCTAATTTTAAGTTGTTTCAAGACATCTCCTCCACTTCTACGCAACTTTCACGCCAAAGATTCCATCAACTAATTGAAGATTTTTTTTTACAGTAATTTCAAAATAGGATTTCACAGTGCCCCTAACAAGAATTTTCCAGCCTCATATGAGTATTTCCCTATTTTTTTAAAATGTTGTGCTGATTTTCGGTATTTTTTTAAAAATTTAGATTATGACATTCAATGCTGAACATTAAACTTTTTTAAAAAGTCATTGAAAAATTTGTAATTCTGGCCCTGAATTGCGATTACTAGAATTAATTTCTGCACACAGTGGATCTAAAAGTTAGGGTGACAGCATCCACGTTTCCCTACACCAAAAGGATACAATATAATCATAGTCCCACATTTATTAGTATTTTGGCAATACTGGTATTGCATGTCCCAACAAAAGGAGCGAGAGAATAGAGAGACAGTGAAGATAAGGCAGAATAGGTGTGGAGGCAGGGGAGGAAGAAGGCGATGAAGATACAATTCCATCTGGAGAAGATGAGATGATAGGCATTGAATCAGTGTTGGGAAGACAAACATGAACCCTAAAAACAACGGAGTGAAACACAATGAAGCGTAAGTAGTGTTAAATAACTCAAGAAAGTCTATCAAATAATCCTTTAAATTGGGTTTTTAACATAAACGTCAAATAATTTCATCGCTCCCGTCAAAAGCATCTCAAATAAATGAATTTCCTGGGCTGGTCACTATTCCATAAATGAATCATTTCAACTGATAAGTTTGAAACAAAAAAATCCACAGAAATTTCGTGAAAAGCAGTATTGGGATTTTCTATTATAAGATATTCTGAGATATCCACGAGACGGTACAGAAATTTCGTGAAAAGCAGTATTGGGATTTTCTATTATAAGATATTCTGAGATATCCACGAGACGGTACATATGAGCAGATTTTTACCATGAAGCTGATGGTTATTGATAATTCTTTTAAAAAAAATAAAATAATGGCAAAGTCTTTGAAGACAACGACGACCATTTTCATAAAATGGAGAACTTTGTGACTATGGAGGCTGGAGCCAATCTAGCCATTAACGATAGACGTTTTTAATGAAATGTTACCTGTAGGTTGTTATTATAAGTAAATTTATTATTACTTCCGCTTTGATTGATGAAATGTATTAGTTTATTGCACTGTGGTTATAAGTTGGAGAGGCGGTTGTCAACAACAAAAATGCACACAACAACATACCTAGTTACATAAAAAAAAGAAACTAGCATTTTGAAATTCATCAAACAGAACATTTGGAAAGAAAATTTGAAAAAACAGAGCATAACCTTACCTGGTTTCCCTCATCCCTGTCACAACTCAGCAGTTATCCAGACTCCAGAGGCAAGGGTTTCTAAACGAAAACAAAGCTGCAACTTGCAAGGGTTTCAAGTTTGGAATTGGGTAATGGAGGGTTTCAAGTTTGGAATTGGGCAATGGTTATGGCCAGGGCTCCATACTCCAAAGATGGCGGGCGGTGGGTAAATATTTACTCGTGCATTAACCAGTCCACCACCAACTTATAAACCTCAAGATTTGAAAATATAAATTGACGTCCTATCAAATTTATGGCCATTATAAACATGGAAAACAGGTATTAATGACATCTTAGCACGTCAAAAACACTTCCTTTCCACTTGGCTGCCCGTTTTAGGAGACGGTAACATAAAAATTTTGGCCGTATTTGACGGGCAAAATGGCCTAAGACGGTCATTTTGCCCGTCAAATTCCAACTCTCCACCCGAGGTTCTCCGACAGAAACGACAAGAAAGTTGCACGATATGGTGGTGAGTTCACCCGAGGTTCTCCGACAGAAATGACACGAAAGTTGCACTCTGAGCCAGCTTAAGTATCATAGACCAATACTTGGCAAAACATCTAGATGCAGGCCCAGTTAGCCCACCCGAGGCCAACCGGAGATTCTCCGACAGAAATGACACGAAAGTTGCCATAGTACAATGAAATGAATTGATGTTGAAACTCATCGGTTGGATATTTAATCTATACTACTTATCTCAGCGTTAAATTTAAATTTAAATTTTATATTAAACCTAATAAAAAATCTCGCCTCTCCCTCAAAATTATGTGCATAGGAGTCGTAAGCCTCTTATGTCGCACAAATGAACAACAGTGGCGCGCCTCTTTTGTCCATGTACGGAGGCTAGAAAAAATGATGACAATAGCAGACTAGGGAGGCTGACAGAACCATGAAAGCTCTTCCGAGGGGTGCATTACGTTTGTATGTGAATACTGTTTGATGAATGGGCTATCCTGAGCAAGGGCGTGATGTGTTTTTGAAGATGTCAGATTTCCAAATAAAAGACAACGGGCAGATTGTCAGGGAAGGAAGATTATTAATAATATAAGGCCACATATTTAACAAATGGGTGGTTTTTATGGGTTATAAGTTTATAACTTATTATAAATATTCACCTTATTTAACAAGTTGCCTTTTTATGAATGACTTACACGCGCAGCTTACTTCGTATAAATCATGATGTCAAAACTTCAGGGCAAGTATGGTAGTCTCAGACCAGTCGGATTGAGAATCATAACAATCTTACAAAATCATATATTCATATGAATAATCATATCGTGTAACATCTTATTGACTGAAAAAAGCAAAGCCTTGAAAATTTTGCATAACTGATAGAATTGCTAGTGTAAAATATCATGTCAAAGGTCGAGGGAAAATCTGGTGTTGTCGGAGCAGTCAGATCGATTCATCATAGCAAATCTACAAAATCGTATGATTTGGTGATGACGTGGATGTTAAAGATGGATAAAAAATATATCTCTATGCTGTAAATATTATCACTCGTGGTATGATATTCCTAATATTGTAGCATAAATTTTATGTTACAGAGAGAGCATGACCTCATAACTTACCAAGCTCTGATAATGTCTGCCGTCATCGGTGTGGAAAACAAGCACGATTCTATTACAATGGATGTATATGATTTTATGACCGGAGAACAATTTATGGTTAATAATGGCTGATGGCGGTACAGATCGATTAGCTAGCAATCACGTACCGGTGGATGATCGGTTGATGCAAAAGAAAGAGAGAAGATTCATGCATGCATTTGCAGCTTGGCATCTCTCTTATGTTTGAAGGCTCTATAAATACCAGAAGAGAGCCGAGCTATGAGTGTGAGTCGTAGTCTGTTTGCCGGAATAGTGAGAAATGGTAATTAATGAGTTGAGTTGAGTTGAGGTTGAGGACGAGAAGAGAGAAAGCCAGCCTGCCAGCCAGCCTGCCAGCCAGCCTGCCAGCCAGCCAATATGCGTGTGATTTCGGGTTTTCAGGGTGATATAGAGGGTCGGAAGGCTCAAATGGTGAATTTCAATCCCAAAGATATGAGGGTTACTCAGAATTCCATTGCTGGTCATTTTAGTGTTCCATGTGAAGGGAGGAGGTCCGAGAGAAACTTGATAAAGGATTGATTAAGTCCTCTGATTTTCCATCCATGGAAGTGCAACAGCGTGAGGGCAGAAGACTAGGGGTTTTGGCAATACTGGGCTCTCAAGCGTCCAGACAAACCTCTCCTCTAAGTCGTTGTTCAAGATCCCTTCTCCCGGTGCCAAGCTACAAGAAATGGCTCGTCCTGATCGTTTTCTAACAGTACTAAGTGGAGGTGGAGGGATCGGGATGGCGTTGGGCGCCGCCACCAGCAAACTATAATATTCAGCTTCATCTACTACTTCTGGGAGGAGGATGTTTACGGTTTGGTAGTACTAAATAAATGTGCAATGTAAACGTCTGGGAGGACGTTTACAATGTAAACGTTTTGGTAGTACTAAATAACGGTGCAATGTAATCAAAGATGGTCATCTTTTGATTTCATGTCATCTCACCTTTTCCTCCCCTAAAACTTTAGCTTTTCTATGTCTCCTCCTGCAGTCACTTTTTCTATCGTGACTTCACTGTCCTTGTGTCTTCGGATGTTACAAAACTTGTCTATACTGTCCAGCATCACTCTATATCCTGGTGCTTCCATGCATACCTATAAACATATATATCTATATTAATTACAGTGCAGTAGCTTTGTTTTATATTATATTGTTACTTTGTTGTGCTGCGGTTTTTCGTTCTCTCACCATCCAATACTGTTTTTAAAAGTTAATATGTTGTTTGTATCGTGATCTGTTGTTACATAATCCGGCTGGTGGCCAAATAGGCTCTTTACCAGTCTGAGCATTTAAGGTATGCAAAATGAACTAGTTCTAAGCAATTATAAAGTTATGCTGCATAAACATGGAAGCCGTGCAAATTAAAATATTCTCGTTAAATCATAAGTCACGCTGATGATGAATAAACATTAAAAACATTGAAGCCATGCAACCATGCAAAGTAAAATATTCTCGTTAAATCAAAACAAATTTAAAGTCATGCTGGATAAACATTGAAGCCATGCAGCCGTGCAAAGTAAAATACTCTCTTTAACTATATGAGGAAGCCATTCTTTAAATCTATGAGGAAGCCATGCAGCCGTGAAAAGTAAAATACTCTCTTTAAAGCAAACTAAAATACTCTCTTTGAGCCAGCTGTGCAAAGTAAAATAATGTCTTTAAATCTATGATTTCAGAGTCAAAGCAATTTTAAAGTCATGCTGGATAAACATTGAATCCATGCCATGCAGCTGTGCAAAGTAAAATACTCTCTTTAAATCTATGAAGAAGCCAGGCAGCCGTAAAAAGTAAAATACTCTCTTTAAAGCAAAGTAAAATACTCTCTTTAAATCTATGAGGAAGCCATGCAGCCGTGCAAAGTAAAATACTCTTTAAATATATGAGGAAGCCATGCAGCCGTGCAAAGTAAAATACTCTCTTACTCTCTTCAAATTTATGAGGATTTCAGAGTTAGAGAGAGTAAGCTAATTCTTTTCAAATCTATAGAAAGAAGGGAGAAGTTTATAGTAGAACCAATTTTTTTCATATCCATGAAAATGTTTATATCTAATTAATTTTATTTTATTTTAAAACAAAGTTTAATATAAATATTTAAACAGAAAATCCAAATTATAAATAAGTATTTTTCAAAGCTATGAAGAGTATTAAGAGTTTATAAATAAACCATGTAATTAGAAAAGTAAAATATTATTATTAAATTTATATAAAGATTAATTAGCACAATCACACTATAAAAGTGGTTGATATTCAGATAAAAGTTATTAAATATTATTATTAAAATTATATAATTTCAAATTTATGTAAAAATTAACTAACACAACCACACTATAAAAGTAATTGATATTTAAATAAAAATCATTAAAAATTTGTACAACACAATATACCCAAGCCAATCATATAGTTATTAAAATCTCTCTCTCTCTCTCTCTCTCTCTCTCTCTCTCTATATATATATATATATATATATATATATAACATAAACATTTCCTTACATATCTACTCTCAAATATTCAATAATAAAAAATATGTTTATAATTCAAAATCACACACCACATCCTTCATTATCCCTAAATGAACAATTGTCATAAATACAATTCAATGGACAATACCACATAATTCAAAATATGGCCTAGTAATGTCGAGAGGGCCAAGAAGAAGGGGATAAAGGAGGCGATGAGAGTGGCTAATGGAGAGGGAGGGAAGGGCATTAAAGCAGCGCTTGCCGCCATTGTCGGACATGGGGAAACTACCTTCATCTCTACTGTTGTCATTATCATAACAACTACCTAGAGAGCCGCAGATGCCTACCATTCTTGTTCACACAGAAACGATCAGAAAAATCCTTTGGCTTCTGTCCAGCTGTGATTTAGTGATTCAGATGGGTTCACTGTGTAAATAGTTAGGTTCAAACAATGTTCAGAATGTTCTCAAGGCCTAGATATTTGATAAACGAAAGGAACACATTAATTAAGCGTAGCTGCAATCAAAACAGTAATAGAGTAATTAAACGAAAGAGAAGCAGCAATTGGCTAATTAAACGAAAGAGTAAGAGATACAATAACTAACACAGCCACGGATTCGCAGTTGGTGAACGCCCATAGGTGAAATGATACACTCTTACTAGAAAATATTGCAATTTTTTGTATTTTGTGCCTTGAATAAAACCCTTATATGTAATATCTCTATCCACTTCATCATGTAGTAAATCAAAAAATTAAACGAATCCATCCTCTAGAAATCCGAGTCTGGTTACAATGTTAAAGTTCTTTCAACTACCCGAGTCTGGTTACAATGTTAAAGTTATTTCAACTAACCTGGAGTAATATGAAACCTCCGTACAGTGATTATTGAATAATTTGGAATGGACATAAAAGAATACAAATTGGGTAAACCTAAATCTCGAAAACCTACCAACCCTAGGCAATAATAATACAAAATTTCTGATACCTTGTCAACAATGGAGCCAACAATTACGTTGGGTTTTTACGGATTATACAAAAGGCTATTTAGTAATCTTCACCAAGCACTGAGAACAAACAGCTATTGCTTCAACTCTGCATAATGAAGTACATACTATATACACAAGTGTTGATACTTATCACTTAAACTACCATTTCCTTATACATATATGCAATGGAAAGTTATGGCCTGTTAAAGATTTAGGGCCTTTATTGGACTAGGATTTCTTCACTCGCTCCATCACCTATGTCATCGGACATGGTAGTGACTTGTCATAACATGTCGCCATCTAGCATAGATGTGGCTGGTGGCTCCCATGGAACTTACCACCCAATCTAATGGGTTCTCGACTTACCAATCCCCGACCTTCCACGTGCCCAACACTTGGCCTTGATTCTCCCAAGACCCAATTAAATTAGGTTTTGACGTTTGTTGACATTTAACATGGCTTAAAAAGACTCCATCCTGTGTTGAGCTTGCCATAGAGTCTACGCTTGACGAGGGTTCCACATCTATCTCACATTCGGTTAAAGATTACACATGGTCCTACCCTGACATGTCTTTGCTAATGATTATTTTGTGCGCAGAAGGATCCCATAATATACATCCTTTATATCCATCACTATAACCAACATAGTGGTAACTCCATGTACACAAGATCACGATTCTTGACCTAACTTACCCCCTTCCCATGACCAAAACAGGCCAAGCTTCCCTTAAAGTCAGGATATCCGGGAATACCACATGCTCCCCCGATCACCTAGGTCTATGTCTAGACTTTATCAGTGAAATTTCAAACCCATAATATACATGCTTAACCAGGTCTTACACTGGCCAAGCTTCCCTTAAAGTCAGGATATCCGGGAATACCACATGCTCCCCCGATCACCTAGGTCTACGTCTAGACTTTATCAGTGAAATTTCAAACCCATAATATACATGCTTAACCAGGTCTTACACTGGTATGTCCATTTGTAACTTTGCATTCAAAACCTCATCCTTGCCATTGATTTAACCTCCATCACCAACAACCAACCCAAATTTCCATAACACACTTCAAATCTTCATAGCATGCTCCTCTCTGTATTCTTTGTCCATGAGAAGTTGTACCTTCGAAATGTGAGTGACCTACTATTACTTGACGACTCCATGACTCCATACAACATATCATTCTTGCAAAAGACGTGAATTCTCCCCTGGCTTTAGATTCCCAATTGGACCCAATACTAAATGTTTTTTGGTTCTATCAGCCAAGTCTACAACCAAAGGTGACGGAAACGACCCCTCCCCACCAAAAACAAATGTATTAGTTACGGTTTCCAATTGCCAACATAGACTTGTTAATGATGCTCAAAAGGGTCTTCTCCTCTAGAAAGTCCGAAGGTCCCTAGGTGCACCTCAAAGCGTGAATCACGTCCTTCATGAGATCAAAATGATCTTCCCTAGCGTGCACGTATATGCAACTTCGGAAACTCAAATCATAGACCCATTTCCCCTCATTCTAAGAGGTTGCATTCAATCATACCCGCATATGCGCCCTGCACAATTTGTCACAACTCAATAACCCTCGTTCTCCTCATGGTGATCATATTCTGAGATATTTCTCCTCTACGCACGAGCAACCCTCGATCGTTTGTTCACAACCTTCACATCTGGCTCTGATGCCACTTGTTAGGATCAACTGATGAACAAATAAAATAAGAATCAAGATAAGCACATCTCACGCTCGAGAGGGAACATAGGAGCAATTATATGCTTTATTGCTTAGTGAAAAATGGAGAAATTGTACAAAAGTCTCAATGAACCACTTCACGGGATTCTACATTTAAACATCTCAAGCATTTCAAGCATACGAAAAGCCAAATTCTAGAGAAACCTCCAACCACACGAATGTACTTAACTGCAAGGTGTGTGTTATCACCACCCAACAAAAGCATCAAGTTTTTAAACTCCTTCCTGTGAAGCATTGACTTCAACAATTGTTTATATATTCTCCTTTTTATAATTCATTAATTTAAGACACAAATTTTTAAACTCTTTCCCATGATGCATTGGTTTGAACAATGTTTTATATATTCTTATTCTTGCAATGCATTAATTTGAGCACTAGTTCTTAAAATCCTTCCTAAAATGCATTGATTTGATCATTGTTTCTTGTATTCTCCTTATTCAATGCATTAATTTAATCGCCAAGTTCTTAAATACCTCCCTACAATGCATTGATTTCAAAAATGTTTTATATATTTTCCTCCTTACAATGTATTGATTTACCATGTAGTAATTTAAATATCCGGTTCTTAAATGTCTTCCGATGGTGCATTGATTTCACTACTTGCTTCTATGTTATATGTTATAATATTCAACCATGCTTTATACATTTTCCTCATAATGTATTAATTTACCATGTATAAATTAAATATTTGGTTCTTAAATGTCTTCCGAACGTGCATTGATTTCAATACTTGTTTCTATGTTATATGCTATAATATTCAATACAATCTAGTATGGTGATATTTAAGGAATAAGAAGGTTAATGTGACAATGAGTTAGAAAACATAAAGAAAATGAATCCCCTAAACAAATGAAAGATTGAAGAAACAAGATTGTGAGCTAGGTAGATTGCAAAGGACTAATGAATCCATCATATAACTTAACAACAAAAAGAAGATAAAATGCAAAAAGAAAAGGGAACAAAAAAAAATTAGATATAGAACTATGAAAACTTATACAACAATATACATATACAAAAAGGAACTTCAAAGCACAACAATATATATATATATATATATATATATATATATATATATATATATATATATATATTAAATTTCAAAGGTTCAAATTCATGTAAAACATATATTTAATTATGATCATCTAAAGTTGATGTGATCATGAGTATCTCTCAATTCATCTTAATTTCAGATCTCTCAAGTACCAAGAGATCTCAAGTACCAAGAGAGATAAAATCCCATAATGTCCAAATCTTTCCTCAAATTTTACACTCTAAAAAAACTTGTATCACAAAATATTTATTCTCTCAACATTTAATAAATTCAAAGTTAAAATGCCTTCCTCCATCCATCCAGTGGTAGTTCTAGGTTAAAAGATGAATTAATAAGTTTAAGCAACAAAAACGTTTCAAAACCATACGACATTTAATGTTTTATTTTGGTTCCTTAATGATCACTACTTTGCCTTCCTCCATCCATCCGGTGGTAGTTTTAGGTTAAAAGAGGAATTAATAAGTTTAAGTAACAAAAACATTTCAAAACCATATGACATTTAATGTTTTCTTTTGGCTCCTTAATGATCACTACTTTTCCTTCCTCCATCCATCCAGAGGTAGTTTTAGGTTAAAAGAGGAATTAATGAGTTTAAATAACAAAAAAGTTTCAAATTATTTTATGTCGTTGTTTTAGTTTTACAGTTTATCGGGCTTAAGCTTAATCTGTAATATATAAAATGTTGAATATCTTTAAAACATTTACCTTAATGTACCTATTTCACTTTTCCAGTATATCATAACATATGAATAAATAAGTTTAGTATTTTAGTGAAAATACAACTTAGAAGATTTTAATAAATGAGTTTAGAATTTTACAAGAAACCCAACTTGGAAGATTTTATTGATTTGTGCTTAAATTTATAGAGTTTGAGTCTTACCCAACTCTAAAAGAATGACAAGGAAGATATGTTGATTAAGGTTGGTTGTCATTGATGTCAACCTTTGAAGAAATCCCCATAGCACAAAGGTTTGGGTAATGGACCCAAGATTGTTTGATGTAAAGATGACTCATTATTGTTTTTGTCATGGTTGATAAGAAGTAAATATGGATGAACTCCAAAGTGGTCCCCTTATGGTGAAAGCCCTCACGGGAAGATGCTTTGCGGAGTGAGAGAACCCATGCTTAATTGTGGAATAATGAGATGAAGAACAATGAATTTGTGAGTAAAACTATCCTAGATGGATAGTATTTGTCATGCCATTTTTGGTGGTATGTGGAACGCCACATAACTCCTCACGGTTAGAGAGTTATGACCATATGAAGTTGGAGAACCCCTCACGAGTCTTATAGAAGCCCCCAAGAGTCAATGTGCTTTGCAAAAGAATTTATTTTAAATGAAGAAGACCTAAAATAAGGAAAGTGTAATGCTACATAAAGATATAAATAAGAGGCAAAGCTCACTCATTAAGAAAACACTTGTACATATTGTATATCTATTTTCTTGTTTAAAGCTTCTTGTAAATACTTGTGGATAAATTTGAAGTGGTGAATATCTGAGGTAGCACGAAGGGTTCACGAAGAAATTCTCGGATTCACAGAAAACCCTATTTGATGAGGCGTATGCGGGATTTCTCTGTATAGGGTGCATACATGCACGGGCTGTCTGTGTATAGGCTGAGTACGTACACAGGATGGCTATGTATAGGGTCAATACATGTTGATAAAGCCATGAAATTTGGGAAGATGAAGGTGTAGAGGTTCTAGATTTTGAGATCAAGCTCCCAGGAAGGTCTAGAGTGCTCAGATACATCAGATCCATCCATTGGTTCAAAAGGTACGTTTTATTTCTATGAATAGTTGGATTTTGATGTATGCATGAGGAATGGCAATGAAGATTTGAGGATTATCCCTAGAGAGACTAGTGGCTACATGGGATCTTATGTATAAGTCAGATCTACAAAAATAAAGTGTTGGTATATTTATCATTGATACTTCTTGTTGAGACACATCTTTTATTTCTTGGCATATGGCTAAGAGTTTTTATGGTACATGGTTGAGATCTTGTATTTATTGATGTATTGAAAAGTTGAATATCAAAAAGGGGTTGATGACTAAGATCACATCAGGGATATTATACTTGTTCATGATTACACATACCTATATGGCACATGAATAGAGAGAACCATACTTGCCTTGAGTAGAGGTTATGTATGAGGATGCATGCACATGGTACAATTACAGTCTAGATACAGTGACAGGTTACCGATCTATGTGAATGAAGTTATAGAGGGTCAAAAGTTTTCAAGTGAAAGGAAACCCTAGTTTCAGAAGGCATACACATGCTGCATAACAGATAGGGCACATACATACGTGGGCTGCATAACATATAGGGAACATACATACGGAGGCTGCATCACTACATGTAGCGTATTTGTTGTAATTTTGTAGATACATGTTTAGTTCAGGTACATATTGATTATAGGGTAGTTGTACAGATTCGATGCAGGTCAGTGGTATAGGATGATACAATTGTATGGCAATATATCTCACAGTGAGAGGTTGATAGTGGTTCCATCATTCTACTTATACTTCAGGGCGGTTGGACGGGGCAAGGATATGTGGTTGTATCCACCTTCAGGTTGTAGCCAGAGAACATAGAGGGTTGTATCCTCCTTCTGGTTGTAGCCAGAGAATTGGGGAGTTGGAGCTTCCCTTAGGTTGTAGCCTGAGAAACTAGGGGGTTGGAGCCTCCTTCCAGTTGCAGCTAGAAAACAAAGGAATTTGGTGCTTCCAATGAATGTAATTCTTCAAGACATATAAGAAAAATCATTCTGTGTTTTTTTCTCGATTTGGGTTTCCATGTAAAACACTGGTGTATTGTGTATGTGTGTGATTGTTTATTTCTTATTGCTCATTATTGGATAATAATTCTACATTTATATAACACTAGGATTAATTGGAGAAAAATGATTATAATTATTCTATTACTGATTCACCCCCCTCTCAGTAATCCAACAATTGGTATCAGAACAAGTTTCTTTAGAAATCAGTTTAACCACTGAAAGGTAGATCATGGAAAGTACCAACTTGTATAAAAATGGAATACCACAGTTTGATGGACAGAAGTATGCTTTTTGGAGAATAAGGATGAAGACATATATACAAGCACATCGATTTCAAGTTTGGCAATCAATTGTAGATGGATACACAACACCAGCAGTTCCACCAATAAATGAAAAAGAAATGAAATTCAGTGAGAATAATTCCAAAGATACAAATGCACTTTTGAATGGTCTCAGTGATACGGTATTCACCAAAGTTGCACATTGTAAATCCGCTAAAGAGATTTGGTACAAGCTTTGAAATATTTATGAAGGAGATACAAAATTCAAAGCAACAAAGATTCAAACTTATAAAGGTCAGTTCGAACAAATAAAAATAAAGGAAGATGAGAATATTGCAGCCTACTTCTTACGAGTCAATGAAACATTGAATGCAATCATAGGATTGGGAGAAGAAATCGAAGAATCTATAATTGTTTAAAAGGTACTAAGATCTCTTCCTATGAGATTCAACCCTAAGATATCAGCACTAGAAGAAAGATCAGATCTAAACTCAATAAGCATGGATGAAATACATGGAATCTTCACAGCATATGAAATGAGATCTGAATAGGAAAATCTAGATGTAAAATAAGCAGCCTTCAAAGCATCCAAAGGATCAAAGCAAAAAAAAAATGAACAAGAATAATATAGCAAAAACAATGACGTCTCAGAAGATGATGAAGAAGTGGCCAACTTCGTTAAAAGATTGAACAAGGGAACCAACGGTAGGTATAGAGTCAAGCTTTCTTTAATTTGTTTTAATTGTGATGTTATTGGTCATTTTTCTAACAAATGTCTTCATAAGAAAAAGAGAAATGATGAATGTTACTCAAAAGGAAAACACACATATAAAGGCAAAAGAACTACAATGAAATAATTCAAGAAAATCTTATGCATCAAAGAAGATATCTCATCATCAGATGAAGATGAAATCAGTGACAGTGAGACAAGAAGAGTTCTATTCATGGCAGTAAAATATTCTGACAAAGAAGACTCCGAAGAAGAATATGAAGAAGCCGAAAAATGATATGAAGAAGTCGAAGATGAAATTGAAGAGACATAAGTTGACTATCGAGAAGAATTAATGTGTGCCATAGAAGTTATCAGAAGAGAAAAGGAGAAAAATAAGAAACTACAAGAAGAACTAGACAAGAAAAAAGACACTCGAAAACTAAAACAAATGATCACAAAATTGAAGGTTCAAATAGAAGAAGATAAAGAATTGAAGAGTCACTCAAAGAACAACTAGAAGAAAAGGACAAGATCATTGGAAACTTGGAAGCAGAGATTGTCACACTAAGAAAGAATATTCAGAAGAAAAATATGCAGAATAGCTCAAAAGTTCTGGATAACATTATCAACAGTCAAAAATCTCATCTTGACAAATCTGGACTTGGATACAATCAAATAGAAAAGGGATCAAGCTCTAAAACAACAGAGCAAGAAACAAATCCAAAAAGCTACGAAGAAACAATCAAAGGGGATATGAAGATATACAAGGAAGATTACAGGGACACTCCTCCACCGAGAAGGTTCATATTTTAGAATCAACAACAGATAGACAGGCCTCAAGAAGAAGAAGGATTCATAAGAGCACCTCCTTTCATAAGGTCTTCAACTCCCAGGTATCAAACTATATTTTTTGGTTTATGTTATGCATGTAATAATTTTGGACTATATTGCAAAGCTAACAATGGGAACAATAACAACTTTGAAAGTCATACACAAAGGGGTTATTCAAGAATACCTAGTGAAACACAAAGAAGAAGTTACAACAGGTTTGAATTCTTGAGAACTTAAGTGGAATGTTAAAAATGTAACAATTTTAAACACATGGCCAAAGATTGCAGAATGACAGACCCTCCTAAAGAACCTCAACATAATAACAACAGTCACAGACAAGAACCTCAAAAAACGACATGGATAAGAAAACAAGATTAGTATAGCAATGAAGAATGCATAGTCGCTCTACAAACTAAGTATAAGAAACACGGTTGGTATGTTGACAGTGGGTGTTCAAAACACATGGCAGGTGATAGAGACAAATTTCTTACATTGTGAAAGGAATGAAATGGACCAGTCTCCTTCGGAAATGATAATTCAGCCAAAAACATTGGAGAAGGCACAGTCTAAATTGGGAGCAAGAATGAAAAGGAAACAAATGTTCTACTGGTAGAAGATATGAAACATAATCTTCTAAGTGTGAGTCAAATGTGTAACCAAGGTCATAAAGTTACTTTCGATTCACAAAAGTGTGAGATAAAAAGAGAAGATGCAAGAATGGGAAAGTTTGATTCTCGTGTGGACAAAGGAATACTTGTTGGTTACTCGAGTACAAGGAAAGCATACAAGTGTTACAATCTAAGATTAAACAAATTTGTGGAAAGCATCAATGTAACAATTGATGAAACAAACAGACTAGAATCAAAGGAAGAAGAAAACAATTCAATGGAACAACTTTTCGAAGAAGAAGATGAAAAAGAAGTAGAAGAGGAAGATGAAGAGAATCTGACATAAGTAGAAGAGAAAGTTCAGAAAGTGTCTCCAAAGACACCCAGTAAACGAGTACAGAAGAATCATTCTTCAAATCAAATTATCGGGAACAAAGATGCAGGAGTTGAGACAAGAAGAAGAATCCGTTCACTAGAACAAACACACCTGGCACTCTTATCTATAATTGAACCAAACTGTTTTGAAGAAGCCAACAAGGATGAATTTCGGAATAAGGCCATGGATGAAGAATTGGATCAAATAGAGAAAAATGACACTTGGGAATTGGTTCCAAGACTAAAGAATAAGAATGTGATTGGCACAAAATGGGTTTTCAGGAACAAATTGAATGAAGATGGACAGGTTACAAGGAACAAAGATAGATTGGTATGTAAATGATATGAACAGATTGAAGGAATCGACTTTGAAGAGATATTTTCCCTAGTTGTCAGAATGGAAGCAATCCGTTTTCTTTTAGCTTATGCATGCTCAAAAAATGTTAAAGTATATCAGATGGACGTAAAATCAACTTTTTTGAATGGGGAACTTGAAGAAGAAGTCTACAATGACCAACCAGAAAGATTTCAGTTGTCATAGAACACAGATTACGTGTGTAAATTGAAGAAGGCCTTGTATGGTCTAAAATAGGCTCCTAGAGCATGGTACTCTAGACTGGATAAGTATTTGCAGTAGGCAGGGTTCAGAAACATAAGTGCAGACAACAACCTCTACATCAAGGTAAGTCAAGGTAATATTTTATTAATTGAAGTTTATGTTGATGATATTATTTTTGGTAGTGATGATGACATGTTAAGCCAGAGATTTGCAAAATATATGCAAAATGAATTTGAAATGTCATTACTTGGAGAACTATCCTTCTTTCTAGGGATTCAGATACATCAAAGCAACCAAGGAATTTTTATTTCTCAAACCAAGTATATTAGAGAAATGCTAAAGAGGTTCAGAATGGAAGATTGAAAACTAGTTATCACTCCCATGCAAACTAGTTGCAAGTTGAGCAAAGATGATGATTCGAAGTCTACAGATTAGAGGCAATACAGATCAATGATTGACAACCTACTATATGTGACAACATCTAGATTAGATGTAATGCAGACATTTGGATAGGTAGCACGATTTCAAGCATCACCAAAGGAATCACATGTATTAGTAGTGAAGAGGATTCAGATATCTCAAATGAATAGAAGAGTTTGGATTATGGTATCCAAAAAAAAAGGATCTATCACTTATTGCCTACATAGATGCAAATTGGGCAGGTTGTATTGATGACCGACGAAGCACTAGTGGAACAACATTCTACTTGGGTGAGTGTTTAGTATCATGGCTAAGGAAGTAACAATCATCAATATCTTTATCTATAGCCGAGGCAGATTATATTGCAACAACATCATGTTGTACATAGGACTTTGGATGAAACAAACTCTGACAGATATACAGGTTGAGTATTATGAGCCCATTCCAATCTATCATGATAATACAAACACCATCAGTATCTCGAAAAACCCAGTGATGCACTCCAAGACGAAGCACATTCCAATCAAGTATCATTTTCTACGGGAGCAGGTTGCATAAAAGAATATCAGAGTTGAGTATGTGGGAACAAAAGAACAAGTGGCAGATATCTTTACAAAACCACTTCTATGGGAATCCTTTGAATATCTTCGCCAAAGACTTGGAGTTATTTCTACTCCAAAATAAATGTTTTTTGAATTCTTATCTTATATGTCTTAGATTTACACGAGGAAGCACCATAAGAGGACAATTCAGTCAGCGGGAGCAGCCCTAGATGGAAATATACCTTTGCCATTGATGACAAAGGGGGAGAGATTTATTAGATGTAGAGGACAGAGGCATGGTTCCAGGGGGAGAACATTTATCAGATGCAGAGGACAGAGGCATGGTTCCAGGGGGAGCATATTTATCAGATGTAGAGGACAGAGGCATGGTCTGAGGGGGAGCATGAGTGATATGATTTCAATATTGCATCAGAGTGTTGCCATCAATGCCAAAGGGGGAGATTTTTTATTAAGGTTGGTTGTCATTGATGTCAACCCTTGAAGAAAGCCCCATAGCACAAAGGTTTGGGTAATGGACCAAGATTGTTTGATGTAAAGATGACTCATTATTGTTTTTTCATGGTTGATAAGAAGTAAATATGGATGAAATCCAAAGTGGTCCCCTTATGGTGAAAGCCCTCGGGGGAAGATGCTTTGCGAAGTAAGAGAACCCATGCTTAATTGTGGAATAATGAGATGAAGGACAATGAATTTGTGAGTAAAACTATCCTAGATGGATAGTGCTTGTCATGCCATTTTCGGTGGTATGTGAAACATCACATGTAACTCCTCATGGTTAGAGAGTTATGACCATATGAAGTTGGAGAACCCCTCATGAGTCTTATAGAAGCCCCCGAAGGTCAAAGTGTTGTGCAAAAGAATTTATTTTAAACGAAGAAGCACTAAAATAAGGAAAGTGTAATACTATATGAAGATATAAATAAGAGGCAAATCTCACTCATTAAGAATACACTTGTGCATATTGTATATCTATTTTCTTGTGTAAAGCTTCTTGTAAATACTTGTGGATACATCTGAAGTGGCGAACGTCTGAGGTAGCACAAAGGGTTGATGACGAAATTCTCGGATTCACAGAAAACCCTATTTTCTGAGGCGTACACGGGTTGTCTATGTATAGGGTGTGTATGTGCACGGGTTGTCTATGTATAGGCTGAGTACGTACGCAGGATGGCTATGTATAGGGTGAGTACATGTTGATAAAGCCATGAAATTTGAGAATATGAAGGTGTAGAGGTTCTAGATTCTGAGATCAATCTCCTAGGAAGGTCTAGAGTGCTTAGATACATCAGATTCATCCATTGGTTCAAAAGGTATGTCTTATTTCTATGAATAGTTGGATTTTGATGTATGCATGAGGAATGGCAATGAAGATTTGAGGATTCTCCCTAGAGAGACTAGTGGCTACATGGGATCTTCTGTATAATTCAGATCTACAGAAATACAGTGCTAGTATATTTATCATTGATACTTCTTTTTGAGACACATCTTGTATTTCTTGGCATATGGCTAAGAGTTTTTATGGTACATGGTTGAGATCTTGTATTTATTAATGTATTGAAAAGATGAATATCAGAAAGGGGTTGATGACTAAGATCATGTAAGGGATATTATACTTGTTCATGATTACACATACATATATGGAACATGACTAGAGAGAGACATACTTGCCTTGAGTAGAGGTTATGTATGAGGATGCATGCACAAGGTACAGTTACAATCTAGATACAGTGTCAGGTTATAGATCTATGTGAAAGAAGTTATAGAGGGTCAAAAGTTTTCAAGTGAAGGGAAACCCTAGTTTCAGTAGGCATACACAAGGTGCATAACAGATAGGGCGCGTACATACGCGGGCTGCATCACTACATGTAGCGTATCTGTTGTAATTTTGTAGATACATGTTCAGTTCAGGTACAGATTGATTACAGGGCAGTTGTACAGATTGGATACAGGTCAGTGGTATAGGTTGATACAGTGGTATGGCAGTATATCTGACAGTGACAGGTTGACCGTGGTTCCATCATTCTACTTATACTTCAGGGCGGTTAGAAGTCACCTTAGAATTGTACAATGAGATGAATTGATGTTGAAACTCATCTGTTGAAATCATGTGCATAGGAGTTGTAAGCCTTTCTTATGTCCCACACATTAAGAACATAGGTGCGGCTTGATACCCCTCTTTTATCCATGTAGGGAGGCTAGAAAAAATGATGACAGTAAGCACATGAGGGAGGCTGACAGATACATGTTGACCTATGCAGAAGGACCTTAAAAGATCTTCTGAGGGTGTAAATGTGTGTCCACGGAAAGAGGTTTCCAGAGGAGTCGGCATAAAGTTTGAGGATGATTATTAACTTATGGGTTATTATAAATTGCGTTGTCTGTTTTTATGTTTTGGATTTTGTTGTGTTGAAATCTGCAAGAAATCACTATTTTGTGTGGTTTAAAATCCATTTTTGAATTGTGTGGTTTAAAATCCATTTTTAAATGTAGAAATGAATTCATCATGTTGAAAAATTCATAAAGTATTTTGATTATATAAAAATAATCACTTTAATATGAAGATTTAATAATTTCTCACTAAATTTCCAACAAATATCCCCAAAAATATAACAATAGAAAAACCAAAACATAAAAGTTTAGAAAAACCAAAACATAAAAGTTTAGATATTTACTTTAGTAACATTTAACAAGCCGCTTTTTTTTAAACAACCTTTTTTAAATGTGTTCGATGAGCAGCTTACTTCGTGTAAATCATCATGTCAAAACTTGACAACAAGTATGTTGGTGTCAGAGCGGTCGGATTGATAATCATAACAATTTTACAAAATTATATATTCATATGAATAATCATATCATATAACATCTTGTTGACAAAAAAAACAAAACCTTCGAATCTTTTGCCTCGTAGTAAAGACCAAACTTCGAAGCCTGAAAAATTTGCATAACGGATAGAATTGCTAGTGTAATCAAAGCTTGAGGGCAAGTCTAGTGGTGTCAGAGCAGTCGAATTGACTAATCATAGCAAATCTAGAAAATCATCTGTTTCGGTGATGATGTGGATGCTACAGATGAATAGAAAACATCTCTCTATGCAGTGAATATTATCAGTTATGGTAAGATATTCCTAATATTGTAGCATAAATTTTATGTTACAAGAGAGCACGACCGCACGATTCAAAATTACAAGCAATGTAAAGGAGTGAAAAACAATAATGATTCCTTTACAATTGATGTATATGGTTTTATATGGTTTTATGACCGGAGAGCAATTTATGGTTAATATGATGGCTGATGGAGGTACAGATAGATCAGCTACTAAGCGCGTGCCGTTGGATGATCGGTTGATGCAAAAGAAAGAGAGAAGATTCATGCATGCATTTGCGACTTTGCATCTCTTCTATGTTCGAAGGCTCTATAAATACCACAAGAGAATCGAACTATGAGTGTGAGTCGTAGTGTGTTTGCCGGTATACTGAGAAATCTTGGTAATTAATGAGTTGAGTTGAGGTCGAGGTTGAGAAGAGAGAGAGTCAGCCTGCTAGCCAGCTAGCCAAGATGAGTGTGATTTCGGGTTTTCACTGTGATATTCTCAAATGCTGAACTTTAATCCCAGAGATATGAGGGTTACTCAGAGTTCCATTGCTAGTAATTTCAGTGCTCCATGTGAACGGCTGTTTAGAGGAGGTCCGAGAGAAACTTCATAATGGATTGATTAATTCCTCTGATTTTCCAGCCATGGGAGTGCAACGACGTGAGGGAAACAAAAGACTGGGGTGTTTTCGTAATGTTGGGCTCTCAAGCCTCTGGGCTCTCAAGCCTCCAGACAAAGGTCTCCTCTAAGTCGTTGATCAAGATCCCACCTGCCGGTGGCCAGCGACAGGAAATGGTTCGTCGTGACCATTTTTCAGGAGGAGGTGGAGGGATGAGGATGGGTGCACCAGTAAACCATAATATTCAGCTACCAGTTGTGGGAGGAGGTGTACTTTTTTGTGGTACTAAATAGCAGTTCAATGTAATCAAAGATGGTCTTCTTTAGAGATCATGTCAACTCACCTTCTTTTCCTCTAAAACTTTAGCTTCTCGAGGTATCTTGCTGCTGCTTTAAAGCATGTCTAGAAATATATCTATCTATTATTATTTCAGTGCAGTCACTGTATTTTCTATCGTTAGTTCACTGTCCTTGTGTTTTCTGTTGTTATAAAACTTGTCTATACTGTCCTACACTACTCTCTATATGTTGCTGTTGCTTCCACGCATACCTATAAACATGTCTATCTATATTAATTACAGTGCAGTTACTTTGTTTTATATTGATACTTAATTGTCCCGTGTTTTCGTTCTTTCAACCTCCAATACTGTTCTTGAGAGTTAATATGTGGTTTGTAACGTTATCTTCTGCTACATAATCCCCTGCTGCTGGTCAAATAGACTATTTACTAGTTAGAACATTTAAGCTATGAAAGGTAAAATATTTCTGATTAAAGCTAAGCAATTTTAAAGTCATGCTGGATAAACATTGAAACCATACAGCCATGCAAAGTAAAATACTCTCGTTAAATTTATGCAGATTTCAAAGTTCCAGATAGGGCCAATTTTTTTCAAATCTATGGAAAAAAGTGAGAAGTTTATGCGGATTTCAAAGTTACAGAGAGAAGGCCATTTTTTTTCAAATCTATGGAAAAAAGTG
>ML809646.1:39106-97046 GCA_009831015.1 Picea engelmannii | reverse complement strand
ATATATATAAGTAAGAAATATTACTTTTAATAAAGTATTTTAATTATATTTTATCTTTTAAATTTACAATGTTTAATTATTAATTATTTTTATATAACTTAATAAAAATAATTATTAATTATTATTTTTAAAAGATAGAATTAATATTTTTAAATATAAATTGAAAAAATACATTCTACATTAAAATATTTTAAATAAAAAATATTATAATATTATATTCAAAATATTTTAAGAAAATATTGTAATTATATTCAATATTCATTTACAATGTTTAATAATTAATTTTTTAGTTTAATAAAATAAAATATTATTAATTAGTTTTTTTATTAATTATTTTTAAAAATTTATTAATATTTTTAAATCTAAATTTATTAAACGCATTCTACATTAAAATATTTTAAATAATAATTATTAAAATAATTAATAATTTTAAATTAATATAAATAAAAAATGGTGATATTTCTAACATATGAACCACGTATTTGTAAAATTCCCACATAACACCTAAATAAATATGTTTTCAAGTAAACAAAAATTCCACATAATATTTAAACAATGTGTAATTTTATTTCTTAAAATATTTTTAGTGAAGAAAGATTCAAAATAAAATACTATTATAGAGAAGTTTTAACCATATATGATTACATCACTATGACTAATTTTAGTTCATATTAAAAGGATATAATCCTAAAGGGATATTATTTTTCTTATTAAAAGGATATGATCTTTTATAAGGTATATTGTTTTTCTTACCAATAATAATTATAATTAGTTCAATTATTAATTAACCATTGAATTATGATAGTTTTTTTGTCATCTTAAAAAAAGTTATAATATCAAATGATTATGATGATAATGATGATTAACGTCCATTGAGATCTAATTGGTGTATCATACCTTAAGAGAGTAAGTGATTACTTGTGATTCTTTAGAATTTTGTTTATGTGCTCGAAAAGCATTAAGAGAAGCTTTCCAAGATCACCATACTTTTATTGAGTTAAAAGGTTAGGAAGGTTGGTAGTGTGATCAATAATTTGAAAATGAGATCTAATATGGGTATAGGTTGGACAATGTAAGAGAAAGTGCTTTTCATCTTCAACCTTCTTAGTGTCGCAAAGGTGACACACTCTTTCATCCCATGGCCTTTTAGGAATTGACCAACACCCAGTTTCACTATGGAGCTCGTGAGAATTTGTTCTTATCTTAGTAATGCTTATTTTTTTCTTTACACTTGGAAAAACAGACAGATAATTTTGATCTTCTAGATTAGGGTTGGTTACATCTTTATAATACCTTAATTTTCTTTTTTCCTCTACCTCTTTATCACACCACATTTTTTCCTTAAATTTTGATTTGACGTTTTTTTTAATAGTATCTTTATTCTGCAAAATGGTTTCTTCCATGATTCCCCAATAGTTTATCCAAGATCGAGCATCTTTATGCCATCCTCGCTTGAGTCGATGGTGGTTATGACTTGATTTGAATCAATTTTAGGTAGCCTCTTGTCTTCCATGTTGTTTAACTTGTTCTTATACATTAGGTATCTAGTCATAGCCATGCTCTCAATGGGGGTGAGACTTGTTTCTACGAGGAGGATGGGATAGGGCGTATTTCCTTTAATTTTGAGATTATAGGTTATAAAATTCTTTTGTATTTGTTGTATTTTCTCTATCTATTGAAAATAAGTATATTTTCACAGTTTTGAAACAAACTATTTTTTTTCAAATATGTTTAAATAAAATTAATTTTCCATAAAAATTCTTAATATTTTGGATAGCTTTTTAAAATACTTATTTTTACTTAAAAATGATTTTCAATCATTATGTATATTAAGGTTTATTATAAAATCAAAATTAATTAATGATAAACTTCTTTGTTGTTTCTACACAATAATTTACTTGTACATTTAAGTACTGAGATTACATATTCATCTTAACCTCTAATATATCAAGGTTTGCACCTCAAGAGATTTGATCCCTAGCTTGATAGATTCAAGGCTAAGATGGATCTACCATAATTTAAGTAATTAATGAAATATACAAATTTGATAATCACATATTATTTTCAACTCTAGATATTATATGATTATGCTTTCTTTAACCTTATGACCCTAGAAATCTAAAAACATAAATAATTCATCTTCTTTTTCAATATTTTTATATTTATAATTGTAATTGTGAAACAAAATGTTCATAAAAAAATATATAACTAGTCTATGAACTTAAAAAATATATATATTCTTCAAGGAAAGAGTGCAATGACTTGTATTTTTTACCTGAAAAAATTAAAACTTAAAACTCAAACTCAATAAATTTGTGGACTCAGACTACTCAATTTACATTACTTTGAATCTTGCAAAACTTGAAGTCGAAACTCAAAACTTTGTATACTTCAGCCTATTCAATTTGAAATGTTTTGGATCTTGCAAAACTCAAAACCCAAATTCAAAACTTTGAAAACTCGGACTTGTATCAAACCAAATCGTTGGTAAAAAAATGCACGATAAATGGAAATGGAAAGTCAAAATAAATAAAGGAAATACACCATATCCCATCCTCCTTTTAGGAACAAGTCTCTCCCTCATTGAGAGCATGACTATGACTATATATTTGATGTATATGAAGAAGTTAAACAACATGGAAGACAAGAGGCTTCCTAAAATTTCTTCAAAATCGATTCGTAACCACCATTGACTCAAGATAAGATGACATAAAGATGCTCAGTCTTGGATAAACTATTGGGGAATCATGGAAGACACCATTTTGCAGAATAAAAATACTATTAAAAATATCATCAAATCAAAATTTAAGGAGAAAATGTGGTGTGATAAAGAGTTAGAGGAAAAAAGAAAATTAAGGTATTATAAGGATGTAATTGTTAGACAGTGACAAAAAATTACCAAGATTAGGATTCTAGATCCTATTATTCCGAACTGGTTTTAACTAAATGATAACAAGGATAGGAGCACATTCATTTTCAGTTTCCTATGTAAATGTATTTATGTAAGCCCGTAGAGGGAGACAAGAGTGTGAGAATGAGTGTCAGTGAGTTGTTGTAATCTCCATGATCTAAATAATAAGACAATCGATACCTTTGCTTGGTGGATGTAGCCCAAATCTTGGGTGAACCACGTAAATCTCTATGTCTTTTATTTTTGTGTGACTGTGTTTGGATTATGATATTTTTGTTTCCACATTTACGAATATAACAAGTGGTATCAGAGCTGTTTGGAGGAGAGTGTGTCGAGGGCATCAAATTTCGGAGGAGCAGCAACATCTATGTGAGGTGCATCGATTTTCACATTGTCGTAGGGGCCTCCTCTTGGAAGGTGCGATGGCCCCCTAGCCGAACTTACGTTACTTCGAAATTCCTTGCATCGTCGCACCATTGTTGTATCGAGAGGGGCGATAACCACCATACATCATCGAATCCTGGTTGTAGTTGGAGGCGCGACGACCCATACTAGCACGTCTCAGGGCACTCTCTTCGGGAGGTGTGATAACTTTAGAAAAAAATCGTATGTTTTTTCTTTATGGAGTGGAAAAATTTTAAGAGTGCCTAATTTGAAATCAATAAGTTCAATGGCAAGAACAATTTCGAGATCTGGAAGGTTACGATGCACGATCTTCTCATGCAACAAGGCGTGGTGAAGGCACTTTTGGGAAAAGAAAAGAAAATCGTGACCATTTCAGATGATGAGTGGGATGATATTAATGGGAGAACATTTAGTGCCACACGCCTATGTTTGGTCGATGATGTTTTGTTCAACATTGTCTAGGAGAAGACAACAACTAGTTTATGGACGAAGATGGAAAGCCTGTACATGACGAAATCCTTGACGAACAGGATCTTATGGAAAAGACAATTGTACAGTTTACGCATGAAGGAAGGTACGAGGATCATTGATCATTTAAATAATTTTAACACTCTTTTAGTCCAATTGACTAGCATGGGAGTGAAATTCAAATCTGAATATAAGACAATTACATTATTGTGCTCTTTGCCCGCGTCATGGGATCACTTTATTACCTCTATTAGTTTCAGTTCAACAGAAAGTATTGAGTTTGATGATATTGTTGGAGTTTACTCTCTGAGGAAACAAGGAAGAAATCCAATTTAGAAACCTCTACATCTGAGGCAATAATGGTTAGAGGAAGACCTAAAGAAAGAGGACACGGTAGAGGTATTTCTCTAGGTCAAAGTTGAAGGGAAAGAACAACAAGGTTAAGTGTTGGTTTTGTTGAAAATATGGACACGTGAAGAAGGATTGTTGGAAGCGACAACAAGCCTTCAAAGAAGACCCTCCAAAAGAGACGAAGGAAGAAAACGCAACCGAAACAGGTTCAACAACATGTTTAGGTATGGTTGATGAAGTTCTATCAATTAGTATTGGTTCACGTCATGATAAACATTGGTTATTAGATTTTGGTGCTACAAATCACATGTGTCTTCATAGACACTCGTTTGTTAATTACCAGTCTATAGATGATGAATAGTTTACATGGGAAATGATATATCATGTAAAGTTGTGGGAATTGGTAGCAATCAAATTAAGATTTTTGATGGAACTGTTAAAATACTAACTGATGTGAGACATGTACCTGAGCTTAGGAAGAACCTAATTTATTTGAGAGTCTTAGATATTGGAGGATATAAGAGTATTGTTCAAGGTGGAGTTGTGAAGGTCTACAAAGAAATTCTACTGGTTATGAAAGTGAAGAAGGTTGGTAACATGTTTCTGTTAGAAGGAAGAACTATGTCAGATCACACGACAGTGGTATCTGAGAATGACAGTGATTCTGTTTGACTGTGGCATCAACGATTGGGCCATATGAGCGAACAAGGATTAAAGGTTTTATCTGATCGCAAGTTACTTCCTAGTATAAAGTCTTTAAAGTTAGATTTCTTCAAGCACTGTATTTATGGAAAACTAAATAGGCAGAGATTTAAAACCGAAAGACACACTAGTGCAGGAATCCTTAATTATATCCATTCTAATGTTTGGGGACCATCCCATACTATTTCATATGGAGGATCATCATATTTTGTAACTTTTATAGATGATTTATCTAGGAAGCTTTGGGTCTATATGTTGAAAAGAAAGGTTGATGTGTTTAATATTTTCAAGCAGTTTAGATATTTAGTGGAAAAGAGCATTGGTAGATCCATTAAATGTTTAAGAAATTATAATGGTGGTGAATTTACGTCAACATAATTTGAGAACTATTTCAAGGAGTTTGGTATTGATAGGCATAAAACTACTTCCTATACTCCTCGGAAAAACGGAGTTGTTGAACACATGAACATGACTTTTCTAGAAAGAGCAAGGAGTATGCTAAGTAACACCAACTTGTAGAAGGAACTGTGGGTAGAATCAGTAACTATAGCTTGTTATCTGGGGAATCGATCACCATCAATAGAAATAGAATGCAATATTCCTGAAGAGGTATGGACAAGTCACCCTTGTAATTATTATAACCTTAAAGTTTTTGGTTGTGAAGCCTATGCTCTAATTCCAAAACATCAGCGTTCTAAACTAGATCCAAAATAAAAAAGTCTTATCTTTGTTGGATATGGTGATGGTATTAAGGGGTACAGGTTGTGGGATCCTACTACCCACAAGATCACCATTAAAAGAGATGTAATATTTGATTAATCATCTCTCATAAAATCAGTTGTAGATGTTCAAATGAAACAGGAAGAAGTACCTAAGTATCAACAGATTCAGTTTGAAACCAGTTCAAATACAGATGGAAGTGAACATGAACAAGTTTCTGAAGATGTTCATGAAGAGTTTCCTGCAGAGGAAGACATGGTTGATGATAAAAATCAACATAATGTAGATGAGCCACAAACTTCCCTAAGGAGATCTACGCGAGTCAAAAATCCTCCAAGAAGGTATGATGATTTTGTTTCGTCAGTTTCTTTAAGTACTAATGATGATGAACCTTTGTGCTATCAGGAAGATGTGAAGGGTTCTAACAGTGATAAATGGAAAGAAGCAATGAAGGATGAAATGAAGGCATTAAAGAGGAATGCCACATGGGACCTGGTAGAACTTCCAAGAGACAGAAAAATTGTAGGTTGCAAGTGGGTCTACAAACTAAAGAAGGGTGTTGATGATAAGGTGGAAAGGTACAAATAAAGGTTGGTTGCGAAACGATATTATCAGAAAGAATGTATTGACTTTCATGATATTTTTTCACTAGTTTTTAAGTCTGTTTCAATTTGAAGTGTCTTAGCATTGGTTGCATTACTTAATTTGGAGTTGGAGTAGCTAGATGTTAAAACTTCTTTCTTACTTGGAGATTTGGATGCGGAAATTTACATGGAACAACTTGAATTGTTTGTTTAGAATCGCAGCAAGAAATTTGTTTGCAGGCTCAAGAAATCATTGTATGGTCTGAGGCAGTCACCCAAACAATGGTACAAGAAATTTGACTCTTTCATGGTTAGCCAGAATTATACAAGGAGTGAGTATGATCATTGTGTCTACTTTAAGAAATTGAATAATGGCACATTCATCATCTTAGTATTGTATGTTGACGATATGCTTTTAGCAACCAAAATCATAACTGAGATCAACAGGTTAAAGGCTTAGATGGCTAGGATGTTTGATATGAAATATCTAGAAGCATCAAGGCATATTTTGGGCATGGAGATATTCAGAGATAGGAGGAATGGTAAGATTTGGTTGTCACAAAATAAGTATGTTGAGAAGATACTTTTGAGGTTTGGTATGAACGATGTGAAACTAGTTTCAGTCCCTTTGGCTTCCCATTTTAAGATTTCTTCAAGTTTATTTCCTAGTACAAAAGAATAAAAGGAATATATGCCTAGAATAACATATGCTAATGCAGTGGGAAGTCTAATGTATGTGATGGTTAGTACAAGTCCAGAAATTTCACATGCAGTTGGGGTTGTTAGTAGATATATGGAAAATCCAGGTAAAGAGCACTGGGCAGCAGTGAAATGGGTGCTTCGGTATCTGAGGGGCACAAGTGATTACTGTATCACCTATAATAGTGGTTGTGAGTTAGTCTGTGGATATGTTGATTTTGATTTTGTAGGTGATTTGGACAAGAGGAGGTCGACTTCAGGGTATGTCTTTACTCTTGCAAGTGAATTTATTAGTTGGATGTCAAAGCTATATAACTTTGTTGCTTTATCCACTACATAAGCAGAATATGTAGATGCTTCACATGCTTGCAAAGAGGCAGTTTGGTTGAAAGGTTTGTTTGGTGAGCTTGGAAGGATTCATGACAAAGTAAAGTTACTTTGTGATAGTCAAAGTGCTATTCACTTGGCTAAGAATCCATCCTATCACAGTAAAACAAAACATATACCTATCAAGTACCATTTTGTAAGACAAGTCATCGATGAAGGTGGAGTCTCGCTTGAGAAAGTGCATACAAAAGAGAACTGAACAGACATGTTCACAAAACTAGTACTGTTAGAGAAGTTACGATGGTGCTTGGCTTCTTTTGGCTTGCAGAAAAGGTGATGAACAAAAGGAGCAAGGTATAAGGTTAATTGTTGTCAAGGAGGATATTTTTAAACGACGACAACAAATTCCCAAGATTATGATTTTAGATCCTATTATTTTGAATTGATTTTAACTAAATGAGACCAAGGATAGGAGCGCATTCATTTTCAGTTCCCTGTGTAAATGTATTTATGTAAGCCCGTAGAGGAAGATAGGATTGTGAGAATGAGTGTGAATTGTTGTAATCTCCATGTTCTGAATAATAAGACAACAGATACCTCTTCTTGGTAGACGTATCCCAAATCTTGGGTGAACCATGTAAATCTCTGTGTCTTTTATTTCTGCTTGACTGTGTTTGGCTTATGATATTTGTGTTTCCTCATTTACGGATATAACAATAATCAACTCTAATCTAAAAGATCAAAATTATCTATCTTTTTTGACAAGTGTAATGAAAAAAATAATCATTGCAAACATAAGAACAAATTCTCATGAGATCCATAGTGAAACTAGGCGTTGGTCAATTCATAAAATTCCATGGGATGAAAGAGTGTGTCACCTTTGTGACACTAGGAATGTTGAATATGAAAAGAATTTTCTCCTAGATTGTTCAGCCTATACCTAGATTAGATCTCATTTTCAAAATATTTGTCACTCTACCAACTTTGTAACCTCTTAACTCAACAAAACTATGGTGGAAAGCTTATGTTAATGTTTTTCAAGCACAGAAAAAAAATTCTAAACAAACGAAAGTAATCACTTACCCTCTTAAGATCCAATAGACCAATTGTGTCTTAAGTGGATGTTAATCATCATCATCAAATAAAAACAAAGCATAAATTAAAAAGAAACATAATACCAAGGATGATTTTAGGGGCTAAATTTCACTCATGGGCTAATTTTCCATGTTTTTTCCCAAAGAGAGATTCGCCATTATAAAAATGATTCGCTCAAATTCCATAGGATAGAATTATTTTGCCTTAAAAATCGCCAAAATTTTATACAAACTATATAAAAAATTTAGAAATTTGAATATTTTTACAAAAATATCGCCAAACATTTATAGTTGGCATATGAAGGATTAGTAAGATTTGTCAAGGTTTCTACATTTTAAAATAATTTTCCATCTTTAAAATCATCTCTGCATAATACTTAAACTAATCAGAGATGAAACACCATCGTTAGTATAAAACCCTTGGATTTATAATCTGCCATTCCCAACTCAACTCAAAATTTGTCTCATTCCCGACTTAGGTCGATAGAGGCATTATGTCCAAATGCAGATGAAGATATATCTACTATTGATTCCATTGACTAGATTCATTTAATGTTTGGTACGTAGAAAACCCACGACATTAATCATTTTGATTTAATTTTACAATTGTCACGTAATGTGTTCCTTGAGATTTTTTCATATATGCTTCGGTTTGACACAACCATATAGTTTTAACCTACTTCTATATAAAGTTGTGTTAGAATCAATTCAAGGAATGTTGTCATGTAGTGGACCTTCATATGCTTTATCTTTTTGGTTACTTTCACGAAAATTAAGGCTGAAGAATTGAACATGTCATTTGAACCTAAGGTGTAACATCTCCACATCCTTGTTGGGAAATGCCACTTCCAAATTATAATATCATTAAATTTATTGATAAGTTTTGCATATGGACAAATTTAAGAGGAATAAAAATAATAATTTATAAACATAATTATCACAGAGATTCCACAACAAAAGACCCATAATTATACACACAGTAAATAAAATAAGCACATGAAAGACACTTATCTCATGAAATAAATACCAATTACATGCATTCCTTTCACGTTCCTCCCAGTCATAGACTACATTGTTCATAATCTCTGTAGTGGGTCACCCTTAAGCTGGAAAATAAGCTCTATCACGCAAAAGGAGTCCTATTCTAGTCTAAGATCTCATAATTTGCAAATACCCTAAACTCTCTTATTCCCCAACTTCTCTTCTCAATAGTCTCTCAGCTTCCCCACTTCCCTTTAGAGGCTTCGGCAATAGGCAAGACAAGAAATCTACATGCATGTCCCACCCCAGGTAGTGTGCCCCACCCCTTGTCTTTTCAATAATATCTTGGCTTCCCCACTTCCCTTATGAGGCTTCAGCAATGGGCCAGACATGAAATCTAACCTCTTTGACACACGGGCCTCACATCCCTCATCTTCGACATATGAGCCTGACAACCAGCCTCTTCAACCTGCAACAATACCAAGTACCAATATCAATGGTAACATCCATGAGTGAATGATGAGAGTGATGAATGGATAATGGCTAAAAAAATGAGGAATTACACTATATTCCCAAATATACATGCATGTGTCTTTAAGACACATGACACCCAAGGGACCTCCTTGTCCCGACTTTAAAAACTTAGGATTAAGCTTTCGTAGCTTGGCCTCTTGTTAGGCTCTTAGCCCAGTTTCCATTTCTATTGGATTTTATCCCCATACTCATTTATGGGTTTGTCTACAACGATGATGAACTTTATTTATGATATGTATTAATGATATAAATATTTACATATTACAATAAAAGCTCACCAACCTATAAAACATATTTACATTTTTGTTAAGCTCTTAGCCAAGTTTTCATTTCTACTGGATTTTATCCCCCATACTCATTTATGGGTTTGTCTACAACAATTATGAACTTTATTTATGATATGTATTTATTTATGATATATATTAATGATATAAATGTTTACATATTACAATAATAAACCAACCTATAAAACATATTTACATTTAATAATACTAGAGAAAGACCTAGGGTATTACATGGAGCTTGAAATTCACTACCACAGTAACATATTTTATGTTGAACGAAACCACCATGAAAGCTTCAACATTGTTCTTTTCCCGACAAAGATCCTTTCACTTTTAAATCATGCACACCGACCGTTCCTTCCTCTTCCCCACCACCCACATTACGGCTATATGTTGACGATTCCTAGAGGTAAGTGGAAGCCTGCGCCAGCATAGGATCCTTTTCAGGAGTTGCAACGTGGGGTCTAAAAAATTCATGTGTTATTCAAGCACCTACTTCGCTATTGACAAGAAAAGCAACATCGAGAGCAAGGCGTATCCGTCTGGCAAGAAGTTAAAGTGCAATGGATCTCGCCTGAGAGCTTTTCAGTGCATTAGGGTTGGCTGTATTTACCGTCGACATCATACTGATGGAGCTCATAAGAACACCAAGGTTTCTAGATTGGACCTCTGGACGCGCTCAATTAGGCTTGTGGCCGCTGATGATACCTAAACGAAAATTTTAAAAATTTGAGTTTTGAGATATTATATTATATTATATAATATTATATGATGTAACTTGATGAACTTATATTTTTTTAATGTTGTGTTTCTTACATCACCATATCCTCTGCACTAAACTCCTCTATAGTTATCTGCACTAAACTCCTCCACAGACTAAATTGTAGAGTGCCTCTCCAGCCAATCAATAAAACTTGGACCAATAACTTTAAATATGTAATACTTTTTCTATTTATTTATTTTTAAATAATTTAATAAAGATTTGTTTTAATATAAAATTGATGAACAAAAACTTCTCACCCTTCTACTTAAAATAAATTAAAATATATATTAACACTCTTCATAACTTTGAAATTCCAAAGATTTAAGAACAATATTTTACTTTGCCAGCTGCATGGTTTAAGTGTAAGCTCTTAACAGTTTGGATATCTTGGAAAATAACTATTTTGCAGTTGGGAAAAGTTGTTTTCAAAAATATTTATAATAACTTCGTTTAAATCAAATTAATTAATTATATTGGATTTGAAAAAAATTAAATTTTATTTTAAAATAAAATAAAATAATTATAAATTTTTACATACATTTGAAACGAATTGGTTAATACAACTGAAGGAGATTTATTTTTTTTTAATATAAAATTAACTAACTATAAACTTCTCACTTTTTTCCATAGATTTGAAAAAAAATGGCCTTCTCGCACTTTTTTCCATAGATTTGAAAAAAAATGGCCTTCTCTCACTTTTTTCCATAGATTTGAAAAAAAATGGCCTTCTCTCTGTAACTTTGAAATCCGCATAAACTTCTCACTTTTTTCCATAGATTTGAAAAAAATTGGCCCTATCTGGAACTTTGAAATCTGCATAAATTTAACGAGAGTATTTTACTTTGCATGGCTGTATGGTTTCAATGTTTATCCAGCATGACTTTAAAATTGCTTAGCTTTAATCAGAAATATTTTACCTTTCATAGCTTAAATGTTCTAACTAGTAAATAGTCTATTTGACCAGCAGCAGGGGATTATGTAGCAGAAGATAACGTTACAAACCACATATTAACTCTCAAGAACAGTATTGGAGGTTGAAAGAACGAAAACACGGGACAATTAAGTATCAATATAAAACAAAGTAACTGCACTGTAATTAATATAGATAGACATGTTTATAGGTATGCGTGGAAGCAACAGCAACATATAGAGAGTAGTGTAGGACAGTATAGACAAGTTTTATAACAACAGAAAACACAAGGACAGTGAACTAACGATAGAAAATACAGTGACTGCACTGAAATAATAATAGATAGATATATTTCTAGACATGCTTTAAAGCAGCAGCAAGATACCTCGAGAAGCTAAAGTTTTAGAGGAAAAGAAGGTGAGTTGACATGATCTCTAAAGAAGACCATCTTTGATTACATTGAACTGCTATTTAGTACCACAAAAAAGTACACCTCCTCCCACAACTGGTAGCTGAATATTATGGTTTACTGGTGCACCCATCCTCATCCCTCCACCTCCTCCTGAAAAATGGTCACGACGAACCATTTCCTGTCGCTGGCCACCGGCAGGTGGGATCTTGATCAACGACTTAGAGGAGACCTTTGTCTGGAGGCTTGAGAGCCCAGAGGCTTGAGAGCCCAACATTACGAAAACACCCCAGTCTTTTGTTTCCCTCACGTCGTTGCACTCCCATGGCTGGAAAATCAGAGGAATTAATCAATCCATTATGAAGTTTCTCTCGGACCTCCTCTAAACAGCCGTTCACATGGAGCACTGAAATTACTAGCAATGGAACTCTGAGTAACCCTCATATCTCTGGGATTAAAGTTCAGCATTTGAGAATATCACAGTGAAAACCCGAAATCACACTCATCTTGGCTAGCTGGCTAGCAGGCTGACTCTCTCTCTTCTCAACCTCGACCTCAACTCAACTCATTAATTACCAAGATTTCTCAGTATACCGGCAAACACACTACGACTCACACTCATAGTTCGATTCTCTTGTGGTATTTATAGAGCCTTCGAACATAGAAGAGATGCAAAGTCGCAAATGCATGCATGAATCTTCTCTCTTTCTTTTGCATCAACCGATCATCCAACGGCACGCGCTTACTAGGTAATCTATCTGTACCTCCATCAGCCATCATATTAACCATAAATTGCTCTCCGGTCATAAAACCATATACATCAATTGTAATGTAATCGTTATTGTTTTTCACTCCTTTACATTGCTTGTAATTTTGAATCGTGTGGTCATGCTCTCTCTGTAACATAAAATTTATGCTACAATATTAGGAATATCTTACCATAACTGATAATATTCACTGCATAGAGAGATGTTTTCTATTCATCTGTAGCATCCACATCATCACCGAAACATATGATTTTCTAGATTTGCTATGATTAGTCAATTCGACTGCTCTGACACCACTAGACTTGCCCTCGAGCTTTGATTACACTAGCAATTCTATCCGTTATGCAAATTTTTCAGGCTTCGAAGTTTGGTCTTTACTACCAGTTAGCAAAAGATTCGAAGGTTTTGTTTTTTTAGTCAACAAGATGTTATATGATATGATTATTCATATGAATATATAATTTTGTAAAATTGTTATGATTATCAATCTGACCGCTCTGACACCAACATACTTGCCGTCAAGTTTTGACATGATGATTTACACGAAGTGAGATGCTCATCTAACACATTTAAAAAGGTTGTTTAAAAAAAAGCGGCTTGTTAACTGTAACTAAAGTAAATATCTAAACTTTTTATGTTTTGGTTTTTCTATTGTTATATTTTTTTGGGGATATTTGTTGGAAATTTAGTGAGAAATTATTAAATCTTCATATTAAAGTGATTATTTCTATAAAATCGAAATAGTTTATGAATTTTTCAACATGATGAATCCATTTTTACATTCAAAAATGGATTATAAACCACACAAAATAGTGATTTCTTGCATATTCCAACACAACAAAATCCAAAACATAAAAACACACAACGCAATTTATAATAACCCATAAGTTAATAATCATCCTCAAACTTTATGCCGACTCCTCTGGAAACCTCTTTCCGTGGACACACATTTACACCCTCGGAAGATCTTTTAAGGTTCTTCCGCATAGGTCAACATGTATCTATCAGCCTCCCTCGTGTGCTTACTGTCATCATTTTTTCTAGCCTCCCTACGTGGATAAAAGAGGGGTATCGAGCCGCACCTATGTTCTTAATGTGTGGGGCATAAGAAAGGCTTACGAATCCTATGCACATGATTTCAATAGATGAGTTTCAACATCAATTCATCTCATTGTACAATTCTAAGGCGACTTCCAACCGCCTTGAAGTATAAGTAGAATGATGGAACCACGGTCAACCTGTCACTGTCAGATATACTTCCATACAACTGTATCAACCTGTACCACTGACCTGTATCCAATCTGTACAACTGCCCTGTAATCAATCTATACCTGAACTGAACATGTATCTACAAAATTACAACAGATACGCTACATGTAGTGATGCAGCCTGCGTATGTACGCGCCCTATCTGTTATGCACCTTGCGTATGCCTTATGAAACTAGGGTTTCCTTTCAATTGAAAACTTTTGACCCTCTGTAACTTCTTTCACACGGATCGGTAACCTGACACTGTATCTAGATTGTAACTGTACCCTGTGCATGCATCCTCATACATAACCTCTACTCAAGGCAAGTATGTCTCTCTCTAGTCATGTTCCATATATGTATGCATAATCATGAACAAGTATAATATCCCTCACATGATCTTAGTCATCAACCCCTTTCTGATATTCATCTTTTCAATACATTAATAAATACAAGATCTCAACCATGTACCATAAAAACTCTTAGCCATATGCCAAGAAATACAAGATGTGCCTCAAAAAGAAGTATCAATGATAAATATACGAGCACTGTATTTCTGTAGATCTGACTTATACAGAAGATCCCATGTAGCCACTAGTCTCTCTAGGGAGAATCCTTAAATCTTCATTGTCATTCCTCATGCATACATCAAAATCCAACTATTCATAGAAATAAGACATACTTTTTGAACCAATGGATGAATCTGATGTATCTGAACACTCTAGACCTTCCTAGGAGATTGATCTCAGAATCTAGAACCTCTGCACCTTCATCTTCTCAAATTTCATGGCTTTATCAACATGTACTCACCCTATACATAGCCATCCCGCGTACGTACTGAGCCTATACACAGACAACCCATGCACGTAGACACCCTATACACAAACAACCCGTGTATGCCTCAGAAAATAGGGTTTTCTGTGAATCCGAGAATTTCATCGTGAACCCTTTGCGCTACCTCAGATGCTCGCCACTTCAGATGTATCCACAAGTATTTACAAGAAGCTTTGCACAAGAAAATAGATATACAATATGTACAAGTGTATTCTTAATGAGTGAGCTTTGCCTCTTATTTATATCTTCATATAGCATTACACTTTCCTTATTTTAGTGCTTCTTCGTTTAAAATAAATTATTTTGCACAATACTTTGACCTTTGGGGGCTTCTATAAGACTCATGAGGGGTTCTCCAACTTCATATGGTCATAACTCTCTAACCGTGAGGAGTTATGTGATGTTTCACATACCACCAGAAATGGCATGACAAGCACTATCCATCTAGGATAGTTTTACTGACAAATTTGTTGTCCTTCATCTCATTATTCCACAATTAAGCATGGGTTCTCTCACTCCGCAAAGCATCTTCCCGCGAGGGCTTTCACCATAAGGGGACCACTTTGGATTTCATTCATATTTACTTCTTATCAACCATGAAAAAACAATAATGAGTCATCTTTACATCAAACAATCTTGGGTCCATTACCCAAACCTTTGTGCTATGGTGCTTTCTTCAAGGGTTGACATCAATGAAAATCAACCTTAATAAAAATCTCCCCCTCTGGCATTGATGGAAACAGTCTGATGCAATATTGAAATCATATCAATCATGATCCCCCTCAAACCATGCCTCTGTCTTCTGCATCTGATAAATATGCTCCCCCTGGAACCATGCCTCTGTCCTCTGCATCTGATAAATTTTCTCCCCCTGGAACCATGCCTCTGTCCTCTACATCTGATAAATCTCTCCCCCTTTGTCATTAATGGAAAAGGTATCTTTCCATCTAGGGCTGCTCCCCCTGACTGAATTGTCCTCTTATGGCGCCTCCTCGTGTAAATCTAAGACATATAAGATAAGAATTCAAAAAGCATTCATTTTGGAGTATAAATAACTCCAAGTCTTTGGCAAAGATATTCAATGGATTCTCATAGAAGTGGTTTTGTAAAGATATCTGACACTTGTTCTTTTGTTCCCACATACTCAACTCTGATATTCTTTTATGCAACCTGCTCCCGTAGAAAATGATACTTGATTGGAATGTGCTTCGTCTTGGAGTGCATCACTGGGTTTTTTGAGATACTGATGGTGTTTGTATTATCACGATAGATTGGAATGGGCTCATAATACTCAACCTGTATATCTGTCAAAGTTTGTTTCATCCAAAGAACCTATGTACAACATGATGTTGCTGCAATATAATCTGCCTCGGCTATAGATAAAGATATTGATGATTGTTTCTTCCTTAGCCATAATACTAAACACTCACCCAAGTAGAATGTTGTTCCACTGGTGCTTCGTTGGTCATCAATACAACCTGCCCAATCTGCATCTATGTAGGCAATAAGTGATAGATCCTTTCCTTTTGGAAACCATAATCCAAACTCTTCTGTTCATTTGAGATATCTGAATTCTCTTCACTTCTAATACATGTGATTCCTTTGGTGATGCTTGAAATCGTGCTACCTGTCCAAATGTCTGCATTACATCTAATCTAGATGTTGTCACATATAGTAGGTTGTCAATCATTGACATGTATTGCCTCTGATTTGTAGACTCTGGATCATCATCTTTGCTCAACTTGCAACTGGTTTGCATGGGAGTGATAACTGGTTTGCAATCTTCCATTCCGAACCTCTTTAGCATTTCTCTGATATACTTGGTTTGAGAAATAAAAATTCCTTGGTTGCTTTGACATATCTGAAGTCCTAGAAAAAAGGATAGTTCTCCAAGTAACGACATTTCAAATTCATTTTGCATATATTTTGCAAATTTCTGGCTTAACATGTCATCATCACTACCAAAAATAATATCATCAACATAAACTTCAATTAATAAAATATTACCTTGACTTACCTTGATGTAGAGGTTGTTGTCTGCACTTATGTTTCTGAACTCTGCCTGCTGCAGATACTTATCCAGTCTAGAGTACCATGCTCTAGGAGCCTATTTTAGACCATACAGGGCCTTCTTTAATTTACACATGTAATCTGTGTTCTATGACAACCGAAATCTTTCTGATTGTTCATTGTAGACTTCTTCTTCAAGTTCCCCAATCAGAAAAGACGATTTTACATCCATCTGATATACTTTAACATTTTTGGAGCATGCATAAGCTAAAAGAAAACGAATTGCTTTCATTCTGGCAACTGGGGAAAATGTCTCTTCAAAGTCGATTCCTTCAATCTGTTCATATCCTTTACATACCAATCCATCTTTGTTCCTTGTAACCTGTCCATCTTCATTCAATTTATTCCTGAAAACCCATTTTGTGCCAATCACATTCTTATTCATTAGTCTTGGAACCAATTCCCAAGTGTCATTTTTCTCTGTTTGATCCAATTCTTCATCCATGGCCTTATTCTGAAATTCATCCTTGCTGTCTTCTTCAAAACAGTTTGGTTCAATTGTAGATAAGAGTGCCAGGTGTATTTGTTCTAGTGAATGGATTATTCTTCTTGTCTCAACTCCTACATCTTTGTTCCCGATAATTTGATCTGAAAAATGATTCTTCTGTACTCGTTCACTAGGTGTCTTTGGAGACACTTTCTGAACTTTCTCTTCTACTTATGTCAGATTCTCTTCATCTTCCTCTTCTACTTCTTTTTCATCTTCTTCTTCGAAAATTTGTTCCATTGATTTGTTTTCTTCTTCCTTTGATTCTGGTCTGCCTATTTCATCAATTGTTACGTTGATGATTTCCACAAATTTGTTTAATCTTAAATTGTGACATTTGTATGCGTTCCTTGTACTCGAGTAACCAACAAGTATTCTTTTGTCCACACGAGAGTCAAACTTTCCCATTCTGTCATCTTCTCTTTTTATCTCACACTTTTGTGAATCGAAAGTAACTTTATGACCTTGGTCACACATTTGACTCACACTTAGAAGATTATGTTTCATATCTTCTACAAGTAGAACATTTGTTGCCTTTTCATTCTTGCTCCCAATTCAGACTATGCCTTCTCCAATGTTTTTGGCTGAATTATCATTTCCGAAGGAGACTGGTCCATTTCATTCCTTTCACAATGTAAGAAAATTGTCTCTGTCACCTGCCATGTGTTTTGAACACCCACTGTCAACATACCAACCGTGTTTCTTATGCTTAGCTTGTAGAGCGACTATGCATTCTTCATTGCTATACTAATCTTGCTTTCTTATCCATGTCGTTTTTTGAGGTTCTTGTCTGTGACTGTTGTTATTATGTTGAGGGTCTTTAGGAGGGACTGTCATTCTGCAATCTTTGGCCATGTGTTTAAAATTGTTACATTTGTAACATTCCACTTAAATTCTCAAAAATTCAAACCTGTTGTAACTTATTCTTTGTGTTTCACTAGGTATTCTTGAATAACCCCTTTGTGTATGAATCTCAAAGTTGTTATTATTCCCATTGTTAGCTTTGCAATTTACAGCTTTATGTCAAAAATTATTACATGCATAACATAAACCAAAAAATATAGTTTGATACCTGGGAGTTGAAGATCTTCTGAAAGGAGGTGCTCTTATGAATCATTCTTCTTCTTGAGGCCTGTCTATATGTTGTTGATTCTAAAATATGAATCTTCTCGGTGGAGGAGTGTCCCTGTAATCTTCCTTGTATATCTTCATATCCCCTTTGATTGTTTCTTCATAGCTTTTTGGATTTGTTTCTTGCTCTGTTGTTTTAGAGCTTGATCCATTTTCTATCTGATTGTATCCAAGTCCAGATTTGTCAAGATAAGATTTTTGACTATTGATAATGTCATCCAGAACTTTTGAGTTATTCTGCATATTTTTCTTTTGAATATCCTTTCTTAGTGTGACAATCTCTGCTTCTAAGTTTCCAATGATCTTGTCCTTTTCTTCTAGTTGCTCTTTGAGTGATTCTTCAATTCTTTTATCTTCTTCTATTTGAACCTTCAATTTTGTGATCATTTGTTTTAGTTCTCGAGTGTCTTTTTTCTTGTCTAGTTCTTCTTGTAGTTTCTTGTTTTTCTTCTTTTCTCTTCTGATAACTTTTATGGCACACATTAATTCTTCTCGATAGTCAACTTATGTCTCTTCAATTTCGTCTTCGACTTCTTCATATCCTTCTTCGGCTTCTTCATATTCTTCTTCGGAGTCTTCTTTGTCAGAATATTTTACTTCCATGAATAGAACTCTTCCTGTCTCACTATCACTGATTTCATCTTCATCTAATGATGAGATATCTTCTTTGATGCATAAGATTTTCTTGAAATATTTCGTTGTAGTTCTTTTGCCTTTATATGTGTGTTTTCCTTTTGAGTAACTTTCATCATTTCTCTTTTTTTTATGAAGACATTTGTTAGAAAAATGACCAATACCATCACAATTAAAACAAATTAAAGGAAGCTTAACTCTATACCTACCGTTGGTTCCCTTGTTCAATCTTTTGACAAAGTTGGCCACTTCTTCATCATCTTTCGAGATGTCATTGTTGCTGCTATATTCTTCTTGTTCATTTTTCTTTTGCTTTGATCTTTTGGATGCTTTGAAGGTTGCTTATTTTACATCTGGATTTTCCTATTCAAATCTCATTTCATATGCTGTGAAGATTCCATGCAGTCCGTCCATGCTTATTGAGTTTAGATCCGATCTTTCTTCTAGTGCTGATATCATAGGGTTGAATCTCATAGGAAGAGATCTTAGTACCTTTTGAACAACTATAGATTCTTCGATTTCTTCTCCCAATCCTATGATTGCATTCAATGTTTCATCGACTCGTAAGAAGTAGGCTGTAATATTCTCATCTTCCTTCATTTTTACTTGTTCGAACTAACCTCTGTAAGTTTGAATCTTTGTTTCTTTGAATTTTGTATCTCCTTCATAAATATTTCGAATCTTGTACCAAATCTCTTTAGCGGATTTACAATGTGCAACTTTGGTGAATACCGTATCACTGAGACCATTCAAAAGTGCATTTGTATCTTTGGAATTATTCTCACCGAATTTCATTTCTTTGTCATTTATTGGTGGAACTGTTGGTGTTGTGTATCCATCTACAATTGATTGCCAAACTTGAAATCGATGTGCTTGTATATATGTCTTCATCCTTATTCTCCAAAAAGCATATTTCTGTCCATCAAACTGTGGTATTCCATTTTTATACAAGTTGGTACTTTCCATGATCTACCTTTCAGTGATTAAACTGAATTCTGAAGAAACTTGTTCTGATACCAATTGTTGGATTACTGAGAGGGGGGTGAATCAGTAATAGCGTAATTATAATCATTTTTCTCCAATTAATCCTAGTGTTATATCAATGTAGAATTATTGTCCAATAATGAGCAATAAGAAATGAACAATCACACACATACACAATACACCAGTGTTTTACATGGAAACCCAAATCGAGAAAAAACCACAAAATAATTTTTCATATATGTCTTGAAGAATTACATTCATTGGAAGCACCAACTTCCTTTGTTTTCTAGTTGCAACTGGAAGGAGGCTCCAACCCCCTAGTTTCTCAAGCTACAACTTGAGGGAAGCTCCAACTCCCCAATTCTCTGGCTACAACCAGAAGGAGGATACAACCACCTATGTTCTCCGGCTACAACCTGAAGGTGGCTACAACCACATATCCTTGCCCCGTCCACTGACCTACATCTAATCTATACAACTACCCTGTAATCAATCTATACCTGAACTGAACATGTATCTACAAAATTACAACAAATACGCTACATGTAGTGATGCAGCCCGTGTATGTATGTTCCCTATCTGTTATGTAGCCCACATATATATGTGCCCTATCTGTTGTGCAGCCTGTGTATGCCTTCTGAAACTAGGGTTTCCTTTCACTTGAAAACTTTTGACCCTCTATAACTTCATTCACATAGATCTGTAACCTGTCACTGTATCTAGACTATAATTGTACTATGTGCATGCATCCTCATACATAACCTCTACTTAAGGCAAGTATGTCTCTCTCTAGTCATGTGCCATATAGGTATGTGTAATCATGAACAAGTATAATATCCCTCACGTGATCTTAGTCATCAACCCCTTTTTGATATTCAACTTTTCAATACATCAATAAATACAAGATCTCAACCATGTACCATAAAAACTCTTAGCCATATGCCAAGAAATAAAAGATGCGTCTCAACAAGAAGTATCAATGATAAATATACCAGCACTTTATTTCTGTAGATCTGACTTATACATAAGATCCCATGTAGCCACTAGTCTCTCTAGGGATAATCCTCAAATCTTCATTGCCATTCCTCATGCATACATCAAAATCCAACTATTCATAGAAATAAGACGTACCTTTTGAACCAATGGATGCATCTGATGTATCTGAGCACTCTAGACCTTCCTAGGAGCTTGATCTCAGAATCTAGAACCTCTACACCTTCATCTTCTCAAATTTCATGGCTTTATCAACATGTACTGACCCTATACATAGCCAGCCCATGTACATACTCAACCTATACACAGACATCCCGTGCACGTATGCACCCTATACAGAGAAAGCCCACGTACGCCTCAGAAAATAGGGTTTTTTGTGAATCCGAGAATTTCGTTGTGAACCCGTCATGCTACCTCAGACGTTCGCCACTTCAGATTTATCCACAAGTATTTACAAGAAGCTTTAAACAAGAAAATAGATATACAATATGTACAAGTGTTTTCTTAATGAGTGAGCTTCACCTCTTATTTATATCTTCATGTAGCATTACACTTTCCTTATTTTAGGTCTTCTTCATTTAAAATAAATTCTTTTGCAAAGCACATTGACCCTTGGGGGATTCTATAAGACTTGTGAGGGGTTCTCCAACTTCATATGGTCATAACTCTCTCACCGTGAGGAGTTATGTGACGTTCCACATACCACCAGAAATGGCATGACAAACACTATCCATCTAGGATAGTTTTACTGACAAATTCACTATCCTTCATCTCATTATTCCACAATTAAGCATGGGTTCTCTCACTCCGCAAAGCGTCTTCCCATGAGGGCTTTCACCATAAGGGGACCACTTTGGAGTTCATCCATATTTACTTCTTATCAACCATGACAAAAACAATAATGAGTTATCTTTACATCAAACAATCTTGGGTGCATTACCCAAACCTTTGTGCTATGGGGATTTCTTCAAGGGTTGACATCAATGACAACCAACCTCAATCAACATATCTTCCTTGTCATTCTTTTAGAGTTGGATAAGACTCAATCTCTATAAATTTAAGCACAAATCAATAAAATCTTCTAAGTTGGGTTTCTTGTAAAATTCTAAACGTATTTATTAAAATCTTCTAAGTTGTATTTTCACTAAAATACTAAACTTGTTTATTCATATGTTATGATATACTAGAAAAGTGAAATAGGTACATTAAGGTAAACATTTTAAAGATATTCGACGTTTTATATATTACAGATTAAGCTTAAGTCCGGTAAACTGTAGAACTAAAACAACGACATAAAATAATTTGAAACTTTTTTGTTATTTAAACTCATTAATTCCTCTTTTAACCTAAAACTACCACTGGATGGATGGAGGAAGGAAAAGTAGTGATCATTAAGGAGCCAAAAGAAAACATTAAATGTCATATGGTTTTGAAATGTTTTTGTTACTTAAACTTATTAATTCCTCTTTTAACCTAAAACTACCACTGGATGGATGGAGGAAGGCAAAGTAGTGATCATTAAGGAACCAAAAGAAAACATTAAATGCCGTATGGTTTTGAAACGTTTTTGTTGCTTAAACTTATTAATTCATCTTTTAACCTAAAACTACCACTGGATGGATGGAGGAAGGCATTTTAACTTTGAATTTATTAAATGTTGAGAGAGTAAATATTTTGTGATACAAATTTTTTTAGAGTGTAAAATTTGAGGAAAGATTTGGACATTATGGGATTTTATCTCTCTTGGTACTTGAGAGATCTGAAATTAAGATGAATTTAGACTAGCTTTCAGATACTCATGATCACATCAACTTTAGATGATCATAATTAAATATATGTTTTACATGAATTTGAACCTTTGAAATTTAATATATATATATATAGTTGTGGTTTGAAGTTCCTTTTTGTATATGTATATTGTTGTATAAGTTTTCATAGTTCTATATCTAATTTCTTTTTGTTCCCTTTTCTTTTTGCATTCTATCTTCTTTTTGTTGTTAAGTTATATGATGGATTCATTAAATATCACCATACTAGATTGTATTGAATATTATAGCATATAACATAGAAGCAAGTATTGAAATCAATGCACGTTCGGAAGACATTTAAGAACCAAATATTTAATTTATACATGGTAAATTAATACATTATAAGGAGGAAAATATATAAAGCATGATTGAATATTATAACATATAACATAGAAGCAAGTAGTGAAATCAATGCACCATCGGAAGACATTTAAGAACCGGATATTTAAATTAATACATGGTAAATCAATACATTGGAAGGAGGAAAATATATAAAGCATTTTTGAAATCAATGCATTGTAGGGAGGTATTTAAGAACTTGGCGATTAAATTAATGCATTGAATAAGGAGAATACAAGAAACATTGATCAAATCAATGCATTTTAGGAAGGATTTTAAGAACTAGTGCTCAAATTAATGCATTGCAAGAATAAGAATATATGAAACATTATTCAAACCAATGCATCATGGGAAAGAGTTTAAAAACTTGTGTCTTAAATTAATGAATTATAAAAAGGAGAATATATAAACAATTGTTGAAGTCAATGCTTCATAGGAAGGAGTTTAAAAACTTGATGCTTTTGTTGGGTGGTGATAACACACACCTTGCAGTTAAGTACATTCATGTGGTTGGAGGTTTCTCTAGAATTTGGCTTTTCGTATGCTTGAAATGCTTGAGATGTTTAAATGTAGAATCCCATGAAGTGGTTCATTGAGACTTTTGTACAATTTCTCCATTTTTCACTAAGCAATAAAGCATATAATTGCTCCTATGTTCCCTCTCGAGTGTGAGATGTGCTTATCTTAATTCTTATTTTATTTGTTCATCAGTTGATCCCAACAAGTGGTATCAGAGCCAGATGTGAAGGCTGTGAACAAACGATTGAGGGTTGCTTGTGCATAGAGGAGAAATATCTCAGAATATGATCACCATGAGGAGAACGAGGGTTATTGAGTTGTGACGAATTGTGCAGGGCGCATATGCGGGTATGATTGAATGCAACCTCTTATAATGAGGGTCAAGGGGTCTATGATTTGAGTTTCCGAAGTTGCATATACGTGCACGCTAGGGAAGATCATTTTGATCTCATGAAGGACATGATACACGCTTTGAGGTGCACCTAGGGACCTTCAGACTTTCTAGAGGAGAAGACCCTTTTGAGCATCATTAACAAGTCTATGTTGGCAATTGGAAACAGTAACTAATACACTTGTTTTTGGTGGGGAAGGGTCGTTTCCGTCGCCCTTGGTTGTAGACTTGGCTGATAGAACCAAAAAACTTCTAGAATTGGGTCCAATTGGGGATCTGAAGCCAAGGGAGAATTCACGTCTTTTGCAAGAATGATATGTTGTACGGAGTCATGGAGTCGCCAAGCAATAGTAGGTCGCTCACATTTTGAAGGTACAACTTCTCATGGACAAAGAATACAGAGAGGAGCATGCTATGAAGATTTGAAGTGTGTTATGGAAATTTGGGTTGGTTGTTGGTGATGGAGGTTAAATCAATGGCAAGGTTGAGGTTTTGAATGCAAAGTTACAAATGGACATACCAGTGTAAGACCTGGTTAGGCATGTATACTATGGGTTTGAAATTTCACTAATAAAGTCTAGACATAGACCTAGGTGATAGGGGGAGCATGTGGTATTCCCGGATACCCTGACTTTAAGGGAAGCTTGGCCTGTTTTGGTCATGGGAAGGGGGTAAGTTAGGTCAAGAATCGTGGTCTTGGATACATGGAGTTACCACTATGTTGGTTATAGTGATGGATATAAGGGATGTATATTATGGGATCCTTCTGTACACAAAATAATCATTAGCAGAGACATGTCAGGGTAGGACCATGTGTAATCTTTAACTGAATGTGAGATAGATGTGGGACCCTCGTCAAGCGTAGACTCTATGGCAAGCTCAACACAGGATCGAGTCTTTTTGGACCATGTTAAATGTCAACAAATGTCAAAACCTAATTTAATTGGGTCTTGGGAGAATCAGGGCCAAGTGTTGGGCGCGTGGAAGGTCGGGGATTGGTAAATCAAGAACCCATTAGATTGGGTGGTAAGTTCCATGGGAGCCACCAGCCACATCTGTGCTAGATGGCGACATGTTATGACAAGTCACTACCATGTCCGATGACATAGGTAACGTGGAGCGAGTGAAGAAATCCTAGTCCAATAAAGGCCCTAAATCTTTAAGAGGCCATAACTTTACATTGCATATATGTATAAGGAAATGGTAGTTTAAGTGATAAGTATCAACACTTGTGTATATAGTATGTACTTCATTATGCAGAGTTTAAGCAATAGCTGTTTGTTCTCGGTGCTTGGTGAAGATTACTAAATAGCCTTTTGTATAATCCGTAAAAACCCAACGTAATTGTTGGCTCCATTGTTGACAAGGTATCATAAATTTTGTATTATTATTGCCTAGGGTTGGTAGGTTTTCGAGATTTAGGTTTACCTAATTTGTATGCTTTTATGTCCATTCCAAATTATTCAATAATCATTGTACGGAGGTTTCATATTACTCCAGGTTAGTTGAAAGAACTTTAACATTGTAACCAGACTCGGGTAGTTGAAAGAACTTTAACATTGTAACCAGACTCGGATTTCTAGAGGATGGATTCGTTTAATTTTTTGATTTACTACATGATGAAGTGGATAGAGATATTACATATAAGGGTTTTGTACAAGGCACAAAATACAAAAAATTGCAATATTTTATAGAATTTATGGTCTAGATGATTTGATTTCTAGTAAGAGTGTATCATTTCACCTATGGGCGTTCACCAACTGCGAATCCGTGGCTATGTTAGTTATTGTATCTCTATATTACTCTTTCGTTTAATTAGCCAATTACTGCTTCTCTTTCGTTTAATTACTCTATTACTGCTTTGATTGCAGCTACGCTTAATTAATGTGTTCCTTTCGTTTATCAAATATCTAGGCCTTGAGAACATTCTGAACATTGTTTGAACCTAACTATTTACACACTGAACCCATCTGAATCACTAAATCACAGCTGGACAGAAGCCAAAGGATTTTTCTGATCGTTTCTGTGTGACCAAGAATGGTAGGCATCTGCGGCTCTCTAGGTAGTTGTTATGATAATGACAACGGTAGAGATGAAGGTAGTTTCCCCATGTCCGACAATGGCGGCAAGCGCTGCTTTAATGCCCTTCCCTCCCTCTCCATTAGCCGCTTTCATCGCCTCCTTTATCCCCTTCTTCTTGGGCCTCTCGACATTACTGAGGTCTCTCTGGTCCTATGATTAAAGAGAGGAGGCTAATATTTTCTTTTATATATTTGTGGCCTGTGATATTTTTTTATGGAGGGTAATCTTTTCTTTCTGTGGCCTGTGATATTTTTTATGGATTTGGTTGAGGGTATTCTTATCTCTAATAGAATTAATATTTTTTTATGGATCTGACTTATATTTTTTGAATTAATATAATTCTTTTTTTTTATATATCTGTGGCCTGGTATATTTTTTTATGGATCCTGTTGACGTTATTCTTATCTCTAGGAGAACTAGCCTATTTTGTATAGGCTTTAGGTGTCGATAATTGATGCAGTTTTGTTTTGTTAATTATATGATATCGAGTAATCTATTTGTAGTTTTCCTTTCTGTGGATTAGCGTTTAGATATAGATTGTTGTAAGTTTTTAATTAGGAACTGTTTGTTTTAAAAGATTATGTATTGTTATGAAGATCAAGGTAGATTATAATTGAATGTAATCTTTTTTACAACTATTTCAATAATAATTTGTTCTTTTCTTTATATATAAATTATAAACTTATTTCTATGATATTGTGATTTAATCATTTATTATAATGTTATGTTATTCTAATTAAATAATTTATTACTTTAATAGATCTTTCAATAAGATTTATTACTTCTTTGGAATCTTTTTTGTTGTATATTTTTTGAATTATTAAAATTATTTTCTTTTACATATGTGGCGTGTGATATTTTTTTATGTATCCGGTTGAGGTTATTCTTATCTCTACCACTATTTTGTATAGACTGTAGGATTTTTTAAATTAATAAAATTATTTCAGATAACCTTATTACAATGGAGGGGACATTATACTCAGATAGGGTGTGATTGTTTTAGGATTATTTATGAATTTCTTTAAACACAATGTGTTTTAACCTTTTTAAAGTAGGTGACAGTTTTTTTTGTTTTTTTTGTTTTTTATAACATAGATTCTTATTTTTTTTTATTTGTAGTATGGTTTCAAGGTAGTAGTTTAAAATATATACTTATCATGACTCCATTATGGATTTTTCAATTGGTTATCCACTAAAAGATATAAATGTTAATTCCATATGTTATTTTATTTTTATGGAATGATTGCACATTACTTTTGTATTGGAGGTTGAAGAGATTTTCATGCAAGTGAATGGTATTGTCCATTGAATTGTATTTATGACAATTGTTCATTTAGGGATAATGAAGGATGTGGTGTGTAATTTTGAATTATAAATATATTTTTTATTATGGAATATTTGAGGAGTAGATATGTAAGGAAATGTTTATGTTGTATACATATTGATTTTAATAATTATATCTATATTGTGTTGTACAAGTTTTTAATGACTTTTATTTGAATATCAACCACTTTTATAGTTTTATAGTGTGGTTGTGCTAGTTAATCTTTATATAAATTTGAAATTATATAATTTTAATAATAATATTTGATAACTTTTATTGAATATTAACTACTTTTATAATATGATTGTGCTAGTTAATCTTTAAATAAATTTAATAATAATATTTTACTTTTCTGATTACATGATTTATTTATAAACTCTTCATAGCTTTGAAAAATACTTATTTATAATTTGGATTTTCTGTTTAAATATTTATATTAAACTTTGTTTTAAAATAAAATAAAATTAATTAGATATAAACATTTTCTTAGATATGAAAAAAATTGGTTCTACTATAAACTTCTCCCTTCATTCTATAGATTTGAAAAGAATTAGCTTACTCTCTCTAACTCTGAAATCCTCATAGATTTGAAGAGAGTAAGAGAGTATTTTACTTTGCACGGCTGCATGGCTTCCTCATAGATTTAAAGAGAGTATTTTACTTTTTTACGGCTGCATGGCTTCCTCATAGATTTAAAGAGAGTATTTTACTTTGCACGGCTGCATGGCATGGATTCAATGTTTATCCAGCATGACTTTAAAATTGCTTTGACTCTGAAATCCTCATAGATTTAAAGACAGTATTTTACTTTGCACAGCTGGTTCAAAGAGAGTATTTTAGTTTGCTTTAAAGAGAGTATTTTACTTTTCACGGCTGCATGGCTTCCTCATAGATTTAAAGAATGGCTTCCTCATAGAGTTAAAGAGAGTATTTTACTTTGCACGGCTGCATGGCTTCAATGTTTATCCAGCATGACTTTAAATTTGTTTTGATTTAACGAGAATATTTTACTTTGCATGGTTGCATGGCTTCAATGTTTTTAATGTTTATTCATCATCAGCGTGACTTATGATTTAACGAGAATATTTTAATTTGCACGGCTTCCATGTTTATGCAGCATAACTTTATAATTGCTTAGAACTAGTTCATTTTGCATACCTTAAATGCTCAGACTGGTAAAGAGCCTATTTGGCCACCAGCCGGATTATGTAACAACAGATCACGATACAAACAACATATTAACTTTTAAAAACAGTATTGGATGGTGAGAGAACGAAAAACCGCAGCACAACAAAGTAACAATATAATATAAAACAAAGCTACTGCACTGTAATTAATATAGATATATATGTTTATAGGTATGCATGGAAGCACCAGGATATAGAGTGATGCTGGACAGTATAGACAAGTTTTGTAACATCCGAAGACACAAGGACAGTGAAGTCACGATAGAAAAAGTGACTGCAGGAGGAGACATAGAAAAGCTAAAGTTTTAGGGGAGGAAAAGGTGAGATGACATGAAATCAAAAGATGACCATCTTTGATTACATTGCACCGTTATTTAGTACTACCAAAACGTTTACATTGTAAACGTCCTCCCAGACGTTTACATTGCACATTTATTTAGTACTACCAAACCGTAAACATCCTCCTCCCAGAAGTAGTAGATGAAGCTGAATATTATAGTTTGCTGGTGGCGGCGCCCAACGCCATCCCGATCCCTCCACCTCCACTTAGTACTGTTAGAAAACGATCAGGACGAGCCATTTCTTGTAGCTTGGCACCGGGAGAAGGGATCTTGAACAACGACTTAGAGGAGAGGTTTGTCTGGACGCTTGAGAGCCCAGTATTGCCAAAACCCCTAGTCTTCTGCCCTCACGCTGTTGCACTTCCATGGATGGAAAATCAGAGGACTTAATCAATCCTTTATCAAGTTTCTCTCGGACCTCCTCCCTTCACATGGAACACTAAAATGACCAGCAATGGAATTCTGAGTAACCCTCATATCTTTGGGATTGAAATTCACCATTTGAGCCTTCCGACCCTCTATATCACCCTGAAAACCCGAAATCACACGCATATTGGCTGGCTGGCAGGCTGGCTGGCAGGCTGGCTGGCAGGCTGGCTTTCTCTCTTCTCGTCCTCAACCTCAACTCAACTCAACTCATTAATTACCATTTCTCACTATTCCGGCAAACAGACTACGACTCACACTCATAGCTCGGCTCTCTTCTGGTATTTATAGAGCCTTCAAACATAAGAGAGATGCCAAGCTGCAAATGCATGCATGAATCTTCTCTCTTTCTTTTGCATCAACCGATCATCCACCGGTACGTGATTGCTAGCTAATCGATCTGTACCGCCATCAGCCATTATTAACCATAAATTGTTCTCCGGTCATAAAATCATATACATCCATTGTAATAGAATCGTGCTTGTTTTCCACACCGATGACGGCAGACATTATCAGAGCTTGGTAAGTTATGAGGTCATGCTCTCTCTGTAACATAAAATTTATGCTACAATATTAGGAATATCATACCACGAGTGATAATATTTACAGCATAGAGATATATTTTTTATCCATCTTTAACATCCACGTCATCACCAAATCATACGATTTTGTAGATTTGCTATGATGAATCGATCTGACTGCTCCGACAACACCAGATTTTCCCTCGACCTTTGACATGATATTTTACACTAGCAATTCTATCAGTTATGCAAAATTTTCAAGGCTTTGCTTTTTTCAGTCAATAAGATGTTACACGATATGATTATTCATATGAATATATGATTTTGTAAGATTGTTATGATTCTCAATCCGACTGGTCTGAGACTACCCTACTTGCCCTGAAGTTTTGACATCATGATTTATACGAAGTAAGCTGCGCATGTAAGTCATTCATAAAAAGGCAACTTGTTAAATAAGGTGAATATTTATTATTAATAAGTTATAAACTTATAACCCCTAAAAACCACCCATTTGTTAAGTATGTGGCCTTATATTATTAATAATCTTCCTTCCCTGACAATCTGCCCGTTGTCTTTTATTTGGAAATCTGACATCTTCAAAAACACATCACGCCCTTGCTCAGGATAGCCCATTCATCAAACAGGTATTCACATACACTGCCGACTCTTCTGGCAGCCTCTTTCCGTCGACAAACGTAATGCACCCCTCGGAAGAGCTTTCATGGTTCTGTCAGCCTCCCTAGTCTGCTATTGTCATCATTTTTTCTAGCCTCCGTGGACAAAAGAGGCGCGCCACTGTTGTTCATTTGTGCGACATAAGAGGCTTACAACTCCTATGCACATAATTTTGAGGGAGAGGCGAGATTTTTTATTAGGTTTAATATAAAATTTAAATTTAAATTTAACGCTGAAATAAGTAGTATAGATTAAATATCCAACCGATGAGTTTCAACATCAATTCATTTCATTGTACCATGGCAACTTTCGTGTCATTTCTGTCGGAGAATCTCCGGTGGGCCTCGGGTGGGCTAACTGGGCCTGCATCTAGATGTTTTGCCAAGTATTGGTCTATGATACTTAAGTTGGCTCAGAGTGCAACTTTCGTGTCATTTCTGTCGGAGAACCTCGGGTGGACTCACCACCATATCATGCAACTTTCGTGTCATTTCTGTCGGAGAACCTCGGGTGGAGGCAGGGTTGGAATTTGACGGGCAAAATGACCGTCATAATTTTGCCCGTCAAATACGGCGGGCAGCCAAGTTGAAAGGACGTGTTTTTATGTCATTAATACATGTTTTCCATGTTTATGATGGCCATAAATTTGATAGGACGTTAACTTAGATTTTCAAATCTCGAGGTTTATAAGTTGGTGGTGGACTGGTTAATGCACGAGTAAATATCTCCCCGCCGCCCGCCATCTTTGGAGTATGGAGTCCTAGCCATAACCATTGCCCAATTCGAAACTTGAAACCCTCCATTACCCAATTCGAAACTTGAAACTCTTGCAAGTTGCAGCTTTGTTTTCATTTAGAAACCCTTGCCTCTGGAGTCTGGATAACTGCTGAGTTGTGACAGGGATGAGGGAAACCAGGTAAGGTTCTCTAATTTTTTTTTTGGCAAATTTTCTTTCCAAATGTTTTGTGTTTGCAAATTTCCTTTCCAAATATTCTGTTTTTGCAAATTTCCTTTCCAAATGTTCTATTTGATGAATTTCAGAATATTAGTTTCTTTTTCTTTGTGCCTAGGTATACTGTTGTGTGCATTTTCGTTGCTGGCAACCGCCTCTCCAACTTATAACCACAGTACAATAAACTAACACATTTTATCGATCAAAGCAGAAGTAATAATAAATTTATTTATAATAACAACCTACAGTTAACATTTTGTTAAAAACGTCTACCGTTAATGGCTAGATTGGCTCCAGCCTCCATAGTCACAAAGTTCTCCATTTTATGAAAATGGTCGTCGTTGTTTTCAAAGACTTTGTCATTATTTTACTTTTTTCAAAAGAATTATCAATAACCATCAGCTTCATGGTAAAAATCTGCTCATATGTACCGTCTCGTGGATATCTCAGAATATCTTATAATAGAAAATCCTAATACTGCTTTTCACGGAATTTCTGTGGATTTTTTTTTGTTTCAAATTTATCAGTTAAAATGATTCATTTATGGAACAGTGACAAGCCCAGGAAATTCATTTATTTGGGATGCTCTTGTGGATTTTTTTTTGTTTCAAATTTATCAGTTAAAATGATTCATTTATGGAACAGTGACAAGCCCAGGAAATTCATTTATTTGGGATGCTCTTGACGGGGAGCGATGAAATTATTTGACGTTTATGTTAAAAACCCAATTTAAAGGATTATTTGATAGATTTTCTTGAGTTATTTAACACTACCTACGCTTCATTGTGTTTCACTCCGTTGTTTTTAGGACTCATGTTTGTCTTACCAACGCTGATTCAATGCTTATCATCTCATCTTCTCCAGATGGAATTGTATCTTCATTGCCTTCTTCCTCCCCTACCTCCACACCTATTCTGCCTTATCTTCACTGCCTCTCTATTCTCTCGTTCCTTTTGTTGGGACGTGTAATACCAGTATTGCCAAAATACTAATAAATGTGGGACTATGATTATATTGTATCCTTTTGGTGTAAGGAAACGTGGATGCTGTCACCCTAATTTTTAGATCGACTGTGTGCAAAAATTAACTCCAGTAATCGCAATTCAGGGCCAGAATTACACATTTTTCAATAACCTTTTTAAAAAGTTTAATGTGCAGCATTGAATGTCATAACCTAAATTCTTTAAAAAAACACTGAAAATAAGCACAGCCGATCTTTAAAAAATACGGAAATACTCATATGAGGCTGGAAAATTCTTGTTCGGGGCACTGTGAAATCCTATTTTGAAATCATTGTAAAAAATAATCTTCAATTAGTTGATGGAATCTTTGGCGTGAAAGTTGCTAGAAGTGGACGAGATGCCTTGAAACAACTTAAAATTAGGAGGTATGGAAAAGGCATCTGATGCTACTTACATATAAGTACATCCTTGCAAAAATGGATCTTTAATTAAAATCTTTAGAAGTGGACGAGATGCCTTGAAACAACTTAAAATTAGGAGGTATGGAAAAGGCATCTGATGCTACTTACATATAAGTACATCCTTGCAAAAATGGATCTTTAATTAAAATCTTTAACATAAACTTTAGTATTGAAGAGTTGGTTTTTTATCAAAACTTCATTATTGAAGAGAACATTTTTAAAGAGAACATTCTTTGAAAGGTAATATGCAAACCCAAAACTTAAAAAAAAAAATTGTTTGACCAGTAAAACTGAATTCAAATTCCAACCCTGCTCACCACCATATCATGGCATCGATCCTTCATACCGGTATATGCATATATGTGATGGCAATGGCAGGAGTTCAACCAAATGCACGAGACTAATAGTTAGCACACGAAACTGATAGAAGTTGAAGACCAGAAGGCTCTTCAAGGAATTTCCGGATGAGTGGAGTTCAATTTTTAGTTATATATATATATATATATATATATATTAATCATGTTTAATGAATGCCATGCATGCTATATAAACAATATAATTAAATTATTTTTATTTTTTGTTTTAAAATGCCAACGAGCTTACTAATTAATCATGTTTAATGAATACCATACATGGCATATAAACAATAGAATTAAACTGTTTTTTATTTAAAATGCCATCCATAGTGTGGGGTGAAGCCTTAAATGTACTATCCATGATATAATTATAGGAATAAGAGAAGGTTCCTTTAAGCTAAAGGACCCCAAGCTTTTTTGCAGAAGAATTGATTTGAAAGTGTTGAGATTATTTCTCTTAACCCAGATTCCAATGAAAATCAGTTAATGAGGGAGGTTGGTAGTTGAACAACCAACCATCTCATTGAATGGAAGTATGGAGGGTTGATAGAGGGGACATGAAGCTATAAGCTAGAGGACAACATGAAACATCACCATGGGTCCCCATGATTGACCCACTAGTTGTCTTAAGATAGGTCAAGAACCTTCCCAAGCTATGCGTGAAAGAGAAGCATACGGGGGTAGACAACAGGAGAGGCAGGAGACAAAGAAAGGGGGTGTGAGCAAGAGAGCAAAAGAACGAGTTTTTGGGTATGATGAAAAGACATGTAAAAAAAGAAAAGTTATGAGCAAGAGAAGCAGGAGAAGATATTGAAAGGAGAGTTGTGGAGACTGGCCTGAAAATCCAAGATCCTAGCCTGAGCCATTAAAGCCGTGAGCTTGATGCCGAGGGGGAATATGATAAACCTCAAAGAGGCATGGTGTAGGTGGGTGAAGAAGACTATACCCATAGTGGTGCGAGGGAGAGTGACCTTCATATTTTACTGAGAACTTGAGAGAGCATCCCTAATGGTATCATGGCTTGGAACGAGGGTGGCCTACTACTGAAACAACTGAGAAAGCAGAGCCTATGGTTGGGTGGAAAGGCGAACACCCATAGTGAGTTGGTTGGTTAACTACTTCACAGAACATACACGTAATTATATTCTCTATATGTAGAGTAAAATGAATGATTGTTTCCCGTAATCTCTCTTAAATGTGTATGTTTGTAAATGAACTGAATGCTCGTAGCTTGTGAATGCATTCATTGGTAGTTAAAATATGTGTAAAATGAATTAATCCTTGTATCAATGGTAAGTCTACATGTCTGGATATAAGAACCCTGTAACTTGCTTTGGAAAATAACAATGGTCCACATCGATTGAATGGAAGTAATTGCATGTTTAATCAAATGAATCTATAAGTAAGCTAAAAGTCTACATATCTATTCTATCCCATGCGTATAGTGAGAGAGACAGTTTTAATGGGTTCCTATGAGAAGGAACCAGACCTATAGAAAGAATTTTAGATGATAATACATTAAGAGAATGAGGCGTTGAAAGCCTCCTTAAATTCAATAATGATTTAATTGTAATACCTCTGTACATGAGGCCAAAGAAGGTCGTCAAACTCAAGAGATTTCCCTGGTTCAATGGAAGCAAGGTAAGGAGGATTCTAGGCTTTTGTTAGAGGCATAAGAGCCCGAGGAAGTTGATTTGATGAGCCAGTAAGGTGATGCAACACAATCCTGCAAGACTGCTATGTCCAGAAGCTTAAATTAAATCTTCAAAACTTCCCTATTTCAATCGGTGAAATTCAACAGTCATTGGATATGAAGGTGGAGACAACCTCCATCGTTGATCTCTATCAAGAGGTTATCATCAAATCTGTAGATATCAATGATTTTACCTATTAGTTTACATTAATAAGTCCCGACATGCCGATGTTGAGAGTAGGGTTGCAACTCTCGGTTCTGACCTTTCCACTCTCATTGATAAGTATGATGCCCAATGGATAGAAACATTTATTCATAATGGTTGGATGGGTAGATCGATAGATCTCCACCATTGGCCTATTATGTAAATATCAAGAGGAAGTTGATGTTGGGGAAACAAATATGACACTTTTCACTGTCTAAGTCGCAGAGGAATTAAAAGTGATCCCACAAAGGGCCAAGACCGTTGGACAAAAACCTTAAATTAAGGCCGTCAGATCTACACTATAGGGCTCTTAATATTAGTGTTTCCTTGGCTGGCATTGACCCCCCTTTTGTTATAATTTAAGAGTCATATCTTGTCTAGGCATAAACCCTTTACTTCTCCATGTTATCAATCATTATGACCAAAGACTTACACTGTAACATCTCCACCTAAGCACCTATCCCTTGGCGATAGTTCTCAACACGATCAGTGTTATAATTGTGGGTGAACATAATGGTGGGTTACTGCTTCATTAGAGAGTAATTCTTCTTTATTTATGCGGATAGTTAGGAGGAATTTTCCAAAACCACTATTGGGGAATCCATGTACGTCATCAGCTCTCCACATGTCCAAGAATGGTAAATATAAACCACTGTGCAAATGAGACCTTCCATGTTATTCTTCGTGCATGTTGTGAATGTGTGTTATATCTGAATCCTTGATCCTTATCGGTGATCAACGATCAGCATTTACAATAACTCGGATTTTGTGACAAGTATCAACCTCAGGCTGGGTGAGCCTTGGTAAGCTCTGGTGACATGGTATCTCAGGGTAGGAACACGTGTCATCGTGGAACTATACGTGAGATAGATGTGGGACCCTCATCAAGCATAAACTCTATGGAAAGCATAATAAGATTGAGTCGTTGGATCAAAGGGTAGAAAGATCTCCACCGTAGATATTTGTTGGGAAAATTTAATCGAACCTCAGACCACCAAGGATTTTTAGTTTACATGAGAATGATAAGGAGTTGATGACCTGATGTTTTTGATTACTTGGTGGCAACGTGTGTCCTCCTAATATTTCTCTCAAGCGTAGGAAGAAAACATGGAAGAGGATGCCACATGGAGAAGGTTGATCCATCCATGTGTTAAGTGTGGGTCCAAGTCGAACCTAAAATCTTGTGTCAATGCCTCTAAACGATAGTTGTCGGATCTACTTGCAAGATATCTTAGCCGTAGAACTTGTGGTAAAGGTCGATAGTCGTAATCTCAAGACTAACCTAATTATTTTTTTCGTAATCACCGAGATTAACTTAGTTAATCATCTCATAAATCTCGGGCACCAGGGGTTTTCAATTTTTATACTATGTTAGGGAAAGCCCTGATGTCCTATAACTGGTGGTGACATGTCACACAACGAATGGCCCATGTGTCATGATGTAGGAGAGCCACATATCACACGATGATGGTGCCATGTGTCATGTCGATTAGACATATTCAGATATGAGTATGTGGAGGAAATGAGTTCCACATGTCGCGAGATGGTGATGACCATGTTTCGTGCTATAGTTAAGACAAGTGGCATTATGTGATAGGGTCATGTGTGCGAGGTGCCAGCCCAACACCGAATCGGGCCTTTTTGGTCCATGTTAAATGTGAATGGTCAATGTCCCCAGGTATCGAGGATCTATGTCCCAATGGACAGATTTCAACACCTAATTTAATCGGGTCTCGGGAGAACGAGGGGAAAGTGTTGGCCATGTGGAAGGTTTGGGCTCGGTAAGTCGAGGACCCATTTGATTGGGTGGAAGGTGCCATGAAATCAACCACGTCTGCACTAGAGGGCGATATGTTATGACACATCACTACCATATTAGATGACATAGGTGACATGGAGCCACGTGGGTGTTACATGGCAGTAAAGACACCCTAGTGTAATAAAGGCCCAAAATCTTTAAGAGGCCATAACTTTCAATCAAGAACTTGGTTTTGGACAAATTTCTAGTCATTGAAAATATCTTGGTGAGGGGAAGATGATGGTGTTCTCATTAAAGGAATTTAAGGAGATTGTGGAAAAGCAAAAATTTAACACTTCATCCTCTAGAAAGGTACTTAGGGGGTTGGGTATCTTACAAGGTAGTATCATAACCAAGTTCAAACACTAGGCCTAGATGGGACAAAGGTCATTCATGAGACTAGTACAACAAGGCTAATGCAATCTTGTTAGAAACATCTTCTCTACAATAAAACTCGTGTTTACTATCTACAGAAGTTCCTTGATGAGAAGGGCAACAGATTCAAACTATACTTTGGAAATTCTGGCTGGAATTTTAGTAAAGGAATTATGTTGTTCCTTTTTCAAAATAGTAACTACTCTTATAGTAGTAGGGATATGTTGGTAGACATTAATGGTAAATACCTAAATGAAAAAAGGGAAGAAATGGCAGAATCCTATTACAGGATTGTATGAGTCTAAAAGATGAATGAACTAGTGGATTGGAATGTTGCATGTAAGTATGGGTTGTTGGAGCCCTAGAAAATGTGAATGTTGTTTAACTAAGGAGACAAAACTCTCCGTTAATAAGTCCATTTGTCTAGAGGAATGATGGAAAAATTTTGTAATTTCAACTTATTTGACCTATAATGAATGCAACTTGTTGTTGAGATAACCTAATCAAGCAAAAGGAGGGAGAATCCTTTGGACTGTTTCTAGTCCTCATAGAAGAGGATCCACACACACACACCCATTTACCTAAAGGCTTTCCTATGAATGTGGATGCAAAATGAAGATATTTGAAACATGTATACATCGTGGGCATGGATAAAATGCTTGGTGCACAAGGATATGTTGTAATACATATGATAATGGTTTCATGTATGTAACATACAAATAGGCTCAATATAACCTATGGTTGGTTGTAATGTAATACCCGCTACTAGATCATGTTGGTCAGTAATGACCTGATGACAAAAAGGGAGTTAACAACATGAATGAAATGTTGATAATGTTGTTGCCTATTCCCTTATTAAAATAGGGTTGTAGTGATGAATGGATGACTGATATAAATTTTAACAAAGGTAGTGTTGGAGCATTAATATATGAGAAAAGGGTCAAATTGACATGCAGAGGTGGATGACAGGGATATAGGAATGGATGAGTATGCCCATATAGCAGTGAAAGGGAATCTAGGAAAGGGTTTCCCTGGTAAAGGTCTATTGACCAAGAAAGGTTGAGTTATGGAAGGAAGTTGGACTTGGGAATTTTATAGCCCTGGGTAATGTTGTAATTACCTACATGTATTTTTGTAATTGAGGATTTCTTTTGTAACAGAAGGGAAAGAGTGGTTTCTTTCTAATTGTTTCCATGAAGAGAAGACAAAATAATTATGAATATATCTGTGAGACTAGTCATGTGGATGGTTGTAAGTTCTCACCAAGACAGGATGATGTTAAATGAACGATGAAAAATGTGCAAGAGGCACACAAGTATATATATATATATATATATATATATATATATATATATATATAATCTTAGAGGCATGATATGGCTACATGAATAAGGGAGATGTGAGCCAAGATTTGTACTATCCATATCTAAGTAATGTCATGGATGCATGGTTGACCCTATGTTGGAAGGGTCTGATTGTATTGAGGGAATAATAGCTCGAAGAGGATGTGTTCCATTTCCTCTATAAAATATAGTGTAACTTGTTAAAAGAATAAATGAAAAAGGATGCTCTATTGTTATGATAGAAGACAAAATGAATATGCCTTTGAAAAATGCATGTAGATGATTGTCAACAAATCATGAGTGAAATTATTTAAATCGACATGCAATGTGGAAACTATCAAGTGTGTCAGTGGTGGATACACACAACATGTTAATGTGTGTGACTAAGTGCATGGAATGACATCTTGAAAGCAAGTTGATAACATAAAGATACATATTTGAATGTAAATCTGAAATGCATAATAATAATGCATGTTTATTGACGCAGACCCCCCCCCCTCACCTCAAGAGGTTCTGCACGACCTCTCGGTCTTAGGACCGTTCTAAATCTTCCCCTGAGTCAGATTGACTCTTCGATTTCCCCGGGGGGGAATATCTCGCATAGGCTAACTCTGCACTCCTCACCAACAATATATGATCGGGACTTTTTCCGGAAGGAGATTTCAGGTTTCGCGACTTCGGGAATCCTGATATCGAGTTCTCTCAACTCTTCAACCTCCGATACCAGAAATTCTGAAATGTTGAAATGTCAACGAAGGTTGACTCCTTCAATGCACCGAACACACGACGCTTTTTGCCCACGAATTTTGGATTTTCGAGACTTGAGTGAACAACCAACAATTGTTCCTCTTCCCTTATGATTCCCCGAACTCTGAAATGCCGAAATGCCGAAATGGGATCAACGTCCCATGAAATGCGAGATCGATGGCCTTTCGGGATTTTCGCCGAAGCTTGACCCCTCCTTTTACTCCTGCTGCAAGTACCTTCTGACTGAGACTTGGGACCCACCTTTTCGGCGTTTCTCTCTTCACGATTTTGGGAGTTGTGTTGACAAGGTGACTCCACTTCTTGAGTCCCGAAACCTCGAAACCTGATTCGTACTCAACGACTATTGTCCCTCAACCTTTTCGGGAATTTTTCCTTTCCCTCTTCGGGATTTCACGAACCGTGAGTTTGAAACTCTCGATTCCAAAGTCACTGTCTCCTCTACTTCCTGAACTCCGGAAAATCGAAATGCTGAAATCCCACACCAAAGGCACACCATGTTTCGCGACTTCAGGATTTTCAATGCAAAGAGTCCTGGTTCCTTGTCATCGGAATTTTCGGTATGCCGAATCCGAATTACCGAAATTCTGAAATTCCACACCTGACAATCCTTTTCGCGATCTGGGAATTTGCGTGACCAAGGATTTTGGCCTGCACTCCAAAATTTAGAATCCTAAATCCCCGAAATGATCTAACAGCTCAAACAGACCACGATCAACAGTCCACATTGATTCTTGATGTCAGGGTGGTGGATTCATCCAACTCCTAACCACCTTACACCTCCTCTGGATCCTACGGTCCTCGCGCCTTCGCAAGTTCTCCACGGAGAACTCTGACCACCAGATGCACTCCTCAATGACTTCTACCCAAACAACTCAGTTTTCAACCTCCTGAACTTGACTTCTATGATTCGGTTTCGATCTTCATCTTCCTATGAGCACTTCAAAGGTGTTATCCTTCCTGAGCTTTCATTTGTAAACTCAAGCTTCCCAAAAGGATCTGTGCTCGCACTCCTTGAAGCAAATATTCAAATAACCTCTGGTTATTTGAGTCTCTGACCCTGTGCACTCTTTGAAATAGTGGTCCTCTCAATCTTCCCCTTAGTTGATAAGTTATAAGGCTCCAACCAGCCTGTGCACACTTTGCATGGCTCTATGCTTCACCTGCACATCAACTAGTATGAGAACAATGGTATCTCTCCTGAGATTTTTGAGATGAAACTCAGACCATTGTCAATGCACACCTTGTGGGCATTCACTGCACGCCTTGCAGGAATTCTCAGGAAGAGAAACAATTGAAACTCATTCTTCTCCTCTCTCAAACTTCATACATTCACCATGAAATCATACACACAATGCAGCATTGAAACAAATGTATAACAGAGAAACGAATTAACTGTAAACATACCATTCAACAAATGTAAACAGTAAGCATCATAACACCATGAAAGTTGAGTCAAAGCTTCATATATTAACTCAAGTGCTCCTATACATGGGTTCTTCTCTACATCTCTCTGCTACATCTCTACAATATATGAATTCTGAATGATGATAATGATACAATGATACAAGGGTGAGGGTGTCTATATCCATTTTCCCTCCTTCGCTTCTAAACTGTCTAATCTAACATTCATATCTACCTACTTACATTCATTATGCATAAATGCCTCTACAATCAATAGATGAGAGTAATTATCAAGATCTGTTTACAACATCTAGATATAAAGGTAAGTATGCTTCCTTTAGCTATTATATTAATGTCCATTCATTAATCTCAAAACACTTCAAAATGTGTGTTGGTGATTTTCCATCTGTCTCTCGCTTTTACATTGCTTTCTTGGCTGGTTGCTAACGATCCTCCTGCATCATACTCCCTCACTTGAAAATTTTCATGAAATCTTGTTCATGAGCTCTTGCATGGTTTGTCCATGCCTATGAATTGCTGCTTCATCCTCCCAACTGGCATCTTCAACTGGATGTCCCTTCCACTTGACCAAGTATTCAAAATACTCTTTCCTCTTGGTCTTCCTACTAATCCTCTTGTCAATTATGCTTTCCATCTGTGGATTTTCAGATACAGGAATTCTTTTTGTCCATCGAATCTCTTTCTGTTCCTCCTATGCTCCTACTTCTTCAACTCTGTAAGGTACAAATCCGCAACATTGAATATTGGTGAGATTTCAATCCCATTGGGTAATTCAATCTCATATGTGTTTTCCCCAAATTTCCTTATGACCTTGCATGGTCCAATATTTTTTATCTTCAATTTGTTATATGTTCCCCTTGGGAACCTTTCCTTCCTCAGATGTGCAAGAATCAGATCACCAAATTCAAATTGAATTTCTTGCCTGTGTTGATCATCTCTCTGCTTGTATTCTTGACTTGAACTCTACAATCACTCCTTAACTCGGTTGTGAAGTTCCTTCATTCCTTCTGCAAAGTCTTCTTCACTAGCACTCCTCGATTCATTTTGTTCTGAATCTTTCAATTTAGAAACTCCCCTTGGCTGCATTCTGTATACAATCTAGAATGGACTCTGCCCTGTGCTTCTATTGAGTGAATCATTGTAAGTGAATTCTGCTTGTGGCCAAATATGATCCCACTGACTATGGTGTTCAGTCACTAAGATTCTTAAAAAATCTCCCAAGGTCATGTTTATGACTTATGTCTGCCCATCCGTCTGAGGATGATATGTTGAGATAAAAGAAAAACTTGTCCCCAACTTCTTCCATAAGGTCCTCCTGAAATGTCCTAAGAACTTAGTATCTCGATCAGACACGATACTCTTTGGAAAACCATGAAGTCTGACGGCTTCCTTGAAAAATAGGTTCACAATATGAGTTGCGTCGCTGGTTTTCTGGCATGGTATGAAATGTGCCATATTTGAAAATCTGTCGACTACCACAAAGATCGAATCATATCCTCTCTGTTTCCTTGGCAGTCCCAATATAAAATCCATGCTCATTGCGTCCCACAGCCTTTCAGGTATGGGTAATGGTTGGTATAATCCTGTGTTCTGCCTTTTTCCTTTCGTGTGCTGACAAATTCTGCACTTGTCCACAAATTTCTTAACATCTGTTCTCATCCCAAGCCAAAAATATGAGCCATTCAACTTTGAGAACGTCTTATCATGACCTAAATGTCCGTCCAATCCTCCACTGTGTTTTTCCTTCAGCAAATTCTCCCTCATGGAGCATTTTGGAATACATAGTTGATTTCCCCTGAACAATAATCCATCCTGGATCATGTATTTAGTCCATTGGCTTCTATCCCTAAGAATTGGATTCTCAGATGCCTCATATGCCTCTTTAAAATCTGGATCATCCCTATACATTTATTTAAGGTTATCAAAACCCAAAGTCTTTATGTTGAATTTCTGCATAATCAAACATTTCCTACTCAAAGCATCAACAACTTTGTTAGTAGTTCCAGAAATATGCTTAGTCACAAAAGTAAAATTCTACATGAATTCAACCCATTTAGCATGTTTTTGGTTCAACTTCTCCTGTCGGATCACGAATTGCAAAACATGATTATCACTATACAAAAAAAACTCATTGGGAACCAAATAATGTCTACATTTCTTCAGCGCTTGTATGACTGCATAGAATTCTTTATCATATGTGGAGTACTTGATCTTCGCTTCATTCAGTTTTTCACTGAAATATGCAACTGACCTATCATCTTGGCTTAAGACCACTCCAATTGCAAATCCACTCGTGTCACACCTGACCTGGAATGTCTTGCTGAAATCTGGAAAAACCAGAATTGGTTGCTCAGTGATCTTCTTCTTCAGCAGATTGAAACTTTTCTCCGCTTCCTCCGTCCAGTGAAAAGATTTATGTCTTTTATTCATCGTATCCATCATTGGTGCGCTAATTCCACTGAAGTTTCGGATGAATTTCCTGTAGAACCTAGCCAAACCATGGAAGCTTCGTACTTCAAATACACTCTTCGGCAATGGCCAATCCTTAATCGCCTTTATCTTTTCCAGATCCATCTTCAGTTCATTTGCAGAGATAAAAAAAACCCAAATAAATGAGTTCTATCCTCATAAATGACGATTTCTTCATATTGATCAGCAATTTCTCTTGTTGTAATCTTCTCATTACTGCAGCTAAATGTTTTAAGTGCTCTACTTCAGTTTTGCTGAAAATTAATATATCATCAAGATATACAATGACAAATTTCCCTATAAAATCCTTTAGGACTTCGTTCATCAACCTCATGAAAGTACTGGGCGCATTCGTTAAGCCAAATGGAATGACAATCCATTCATACAACCCCTCATTCATCTTGAATGTTGTCTTCCATTCATCACCTTATCTCATTCGAATTTGATGATACCCTCTTTTCAAATCAATCTTTGAAAAAAACATTGCTCCACTCAAGCAATCCATCAAGTCATCCATCCTTGGCAATGGAAATCTGTATCTGATGGTAATCTTATTGATTTCCCTTGAGTCGGTACACATTCTCCAGCCTCTGTCGTTCTTTGGGTTGAGCACTGTCGGAACAACGCATGGACTCAAGCTTTCTCGAATGAATCCTTTGTCCATTAAGTTATAGACCTGTCTCTTAACTTTTTCATTTTCCTGCGGCATCAATCGATATGCTGCTTTGTTTGGAAAATTGTCTCCAAGTATAAGATCGATATGATGGCTTATACTCCTGATAGGTGGCAACGAACAAGGTAGTTCGTCCACTACTATATCAACAAACTCTCCCAGCAACTCCTGGATTTCTTCTGGTAAATCATCTATCCTCGTATTGGTCAAAACAATTTTGGGTTTCCTGACCACAATAAATTGTGTGTCTTCCTTCTTCTTAACCTTATTAAGAAGTTCCTTCCCACTCATGAGAAGTATAGTGTTGCTCATCTCTTTTTTCACCTCTTTATCCTTAATTGGCAGCAACATGTGAGTCCTACCATTTTTCTCCAAGGTGCACATGTTCTTTCTCCCATCTTGAACTATGTTTTTGTCATATTGCCATGGTCTACCCATCAATAAATGACAAACGTCCGTGGGAATGACATCACATAATATTTCATCTTTATATCCTCCTATTTTAAATTCAACTAAACATTGTTTAGTGACATTTACCTGATGTCCTTTTTGTAGCCACGAAACTCTGTATGGGCTTGGATGTACAACAGTCTCCAGCTCCATCTTTTCTACCATCTCTATAGATACGAGATTGTATATGCTACCGCTATCCACTATGACCTTACATACCCTATCCTTAGTTTTGCAAGTAGTCTGAAACAGACTATTTCTTTGGGCTGGGTTCTCTACCTCCTTCTCTGGTTTCAAGAGAACTTTCCTCATCATTAAAGATCTTCCGCCCTCAACGTCTTATGCCTCAACATTTCATCCTTGAGCATTGGAAATGTGAGTTTCACCACCATATTTCTTCCTATCTGGACACTCATAGGATTTATGTCTGATTTTTCCACAGACAAAGAATTTCACTTCACCTCCTCTGCCTCGTTCTCTTCCTCTTGCTCGAGGAAAAGTATTTCTATCAGCATACTGCCTTCCCTGTGAGCTTTCTCCTTTCTCAGGTTAAGTTTGAGGTTTCTTTCCCTCCTCTTTAAGTCTCTGAGTTCTGTCTTGGGAAATTGTTTTGCCTCTGGCTTGACTTCTACCTTGGCCTCTTTGACTTTGCATCTGGCTCAGCTTCTCTTCAACTTTCAGAGCTATCTGATAAGAATATTCCATATTTTGAATGGTCATCATGCTCATCTCATCTTGAATGTCATATCACAGACCATTCATGTACCTAGCAACTTTTTCATCATCACTTTCCCGATGACCTACTCTGATGTTTATCCTATAGAATTCTTCAGTGTATTCTTTCACTAACATAAGCTTCTATCTCAAATTTTGCATCCTCCAAAACAGAGTGATTTGATCCCTGGGTATAAATTTGGCTTTCATCTTTGCAACCATTCTATCCCAACTTTTGATTTTTTGCTTGCCCTTGCAACGTCTGTCAGCCTGCAGTTCATCCCACCATAGTGTTGCATGCCCTTTAAGTCTAGTAACGACATGTTTCACTTTCGTATCTTCTTCGACATCCTCATAATGAAGTACTTATCTAGATCTCTAATCCAGTCTAGAAGTTCTTCAACATCCAAGTTGCCTTCCTACACTGGAATGTCCATTTTTTCTCTAGCACCTATCCTTGCAATAACCCTGAATAGGCATTCATCTACAACATCCTTGAATGCAACTTCTTCTCCTTCGTTTCCAGCTTCATTTTAACTTTCAGCCTCGCTGATATCCCCAACGTCGACTGTGTGCCTTTGTGCTATCTCCATAGCATCAAGTCTGGAACATAACTCACACATTTCTCTTTCCACTACTAGATCAGGCATTGGACTATCTCTTCTTCTCGGCAGCATGGTTGTAAAATTTTCCTCTTTTCTCTCTACTACAGAAAGCAAAGAATCTGTTTTGTGCTCCGATACCACTAATGACACAAACCCCCCCCTGCCTCAGCAGGTTCTGCACAATCTCCTGGTCTTAGGATCATTCTAAATCTTCCCCTAAGTCAGATTGACTCTTCGATTTCCCCGGGGGGGAATATCTCGCATAGGCTAACTCTGCACTCCTGACCAACAATATATAATCGATACTTTTTCCGGAAGGAGATTTTGGGTTTCGCAACTTTGGGAATCCTGATGTCGATTTCCCTCGACTCTTCAACCTCCGATACCCGAAATTTCGAAATGTCGAAATGTCAACGAAGGTTGACTCCTTCAATGCACCGAACACATGCCGCTTGTTGCCCACGAATTTCGACTTTTCGGGACTTGAGCGAACAACCAACAATTTTTCCTCTTCCCTTATGATTCCCCGAACTCCAAAATGTCAAAATGTCAAAATGGGCTCAACATCCCATGAAATGCGAGATCGATGGCCTTTCGGGATTTTCTCCGAAAGCTTGACCCCTCCTTTTACTCTCTTTGCACGTACCTTTTGATTGAGACTTGGGACCCACCTTTTTGGTGTTTCTCTCTTCACGATTTCGGGAGTTGTGTTGACAATGAGACTCCACTTCTTGAGTCCCGAAACCCAGAAACTCGATTGGTACCCAACGACTATTTTCCCTCAACCTTTTCAGGAATTTTTCCTTTTCCTCTTCAGGATTTCATGAACCGAGAGTTTGAAACTCTTGATTCCAAAGTCACTGTCTCCTCTACTTCCCGAACTCCAAAAAATCAAAATGTCGAAATCCCACACCAAAGGCACACTGCATTTCGTGACTTTGAGATTTTCAATGCAAAGAGTCATGGTTCCTTGTCATCGGAATTTTCGATATGCTGAACCCTGAATTACCGAAATTACGAAATTCCACACCTGACAATCCTTTTCGTGATCCAGGAATTTGCGTGACCAAGGATTTTGGCCTGCACTCCAAACTTGGAAATATTGAATCCCCGAAATGATCTGATGGCTCAATCAGACCATGATCAACGATCCACATTGATTCTTGATGTCAGGGTGGTGGATTCATCCAACTCCTAACCACCTTATAGCTCCTCTAGATCCTACGGTCCTCGCGACTTCGCGAGTTCTCCACGGAGAACTCTGACCACCATATGCACTCCTCAATGACTTCTACCCAAACAAATCAATGTTCACCCTCTTGAACTTGACTTCTATGAGTTGGTTTCGATCTCCATATTCCTCTGATCACTTCAAAGGTGTTATCCTTCCTGATCTTTCACTTGTAAACTCAAGCTTCCCAAAAGGATCCCTACTTGCACTCCTTGCATCAAATCTTCAAATAACCTATGGTTATTTGAGTCTCTGACCCTGTGAACTCTTTGCAATAGTGGTCGTCTCAATATTCCCCTTAGTTGATAAGTTCTAAGGCTCCAACTAGCCTATGCACACCTTGCACGGCTCTGTGCTTCACCTGCACTTCAACTGGTATGAGAACAACAGTATCTCTCTTGAGCTTTCTAAGATCAAACTCAAACCCTCGTCAATCCACACCTTGTGGACGTTCACTACACTCCTTGTAGGAATTCTCAGGAAGAGAAACGATTGAAACTCATTCTTCTCCTCTCTCATACTTCATACATTCACCATGAAATCATACACACAATGCAGCATTGAAACAAATGTATAACAGAGAAACGAATTAACTATAAACATACCATTCAACAAATGTAAACAGTAATAATCATAGCACCATGAAAGTTGAGTCAAAGCTTCATATATTAACTCAAGTGCTCATGTACATGGGTTCTTCTCTACAACTCTTTGCTACAGCTCTACAACTTATGAATTTCGAATGATGATAATGATACAATGATACAAGGGTGAGGGTGTCTATATCCATTTTCCCTCCTATTCTTCTAAACTGTCTAATCTAACATTCATATCTACCTACTTACATCCATTACTCATAAATGCATCTACAATCTACAGATGAGAGCAATGCTCAAGATCTATTTACAACATCTAGATATAAAGGTAAGTACACTTCCTTTAGCTATTACATTAATGTCCATTCATTAATCTCAAAACACTTCAAAATGTGCGCTAGTGATTTTCCAGCTGTCTCTCGCTTTTACGTTTCTTGCTTGGTGGTTGCTTACAATGCTCCTGCATCATTTATACTCCTTATGGAATATTCGGTGAATATCTGAAATAATAAATACTGAAGCCGACTCTAGATTAAGATAATTTTAGATGGTATTGGATTGCAACAAGAGGGTTTCATGTTCAGGAAGTTCCCTATGGAGGAATCGTGCAAATATTATTTCAAGAGAAAAGAGTCATAACATCAGTTACTACTGAGAATTAGGCAGTGGGATGCAAATTTGTTTATATAAGAATGTTGGATTAGATTTTAAAACATGATCTATGAATGGAATAATTGCATATGTCAAGACCTTAATTATCCTGACTTTGTTTGGTGTATGTGCAGAATGCACTGACTCGTAATTGAATTTGAGTTAATATTAATGATGAAATATGATGATATACCTAGGAAAGGTCAAGGTGAACTTGACTAAGACTACTCAAAGAATAGTGTAGGAAAATCCCAAAAGGAACAGACTACATAAGCAAAGAAGGAGAAAATGAGGACAATCGTTTCAGTTTCAAATCCTTAATTATGAGAAAAAAAGGTATGCTTCAAAAGAAAAATTGTGAAAGCTAAGGGAAACAAATTAATGAATATGTTTCAATGAATTGAGTTTGGTTAAGCTATATTGTGTGAAGGTAGTGAAGGAGTTCGAGACTTTGTAGAAGGAGCTAGAAAAAAGGGGGGAGGGGGGGAGAGTCTCTTAACTCCTTTATTATTGAGTATTCTGTTTCTTTGGGATGAGAAATTGTTATACTGATGTATGTAATTGTTTTGACATGAGAATGTTGATGGTTTCAAGATTATAGAGATAGTTGAAAACTTGATTGTGGTTTCATTCGTAAAAATAGTGAGGAATAATGTTGTAGAGTGCATATGAATATGTTGAGACAAATTTGGAATTTTTCTATTGAGATTAAATGCTATGACACATGCATTTTAATTTAATATGACATCCAGTATAATTATGACTGTGATAATGCATGCATGTATGGGAAAATATTGGAGCTGTTAGGGAAGATCGTTGCCAACGATAGACAACCTCAAGCAGAGGAGATACACAAGAAGATTTTTGTTGAAAGAATGATGAAGGGACTTTGGGGAGCCCCATGGACTACAATTGATGAGGTAAAATCAAAAAAAGGTGTTGGAAGTGAGACAAGTATAAATACTTTCATACCAGTATAGCATGAGGTATGAAGGGATTGGGTAACAATCCCTTCTGAGATATTTGATTATCTTAATGATATGCATGTGATTCTATGTGGTAGTTGTATGCCATTGATACCTAAGCAGGGTATGTTTCAAGAAAGAAGAACCTGAAGGATAGAGGGATCCTTACAATAAAATTCATGAACAAAGTGTCATGAATACTTTGACCAATTGGGATTCTTCGAGAATGATTGGGAGCAAGGGTGAGCTCATAAACAACACATTGATTAATGCATTGAGGAAATGCATGTTTGCATGAGTGAGAAAGTATATGGATATTGATTATGGAAGAAGGATGTTTCAATATTCTACCAGAGTTAAAGAACGGTAAAGAGAGAAGTTGGGTGACCATAAATGTCGGCACCCTAGTTACCAATGAATAAAGAATGTTTGAATGCATTCATATGAAAATTTTAGTTTCATGTATGCTAATTTGAGGTCATGATCAACTAAATAAGGAAAACATATTCTTGTTGTAATATAAAATGTGTCTAGAGGAACCATGTGGTAAAAGGTTAGTTGAGTTCCAATCCACAAAGGAAAAGTGCCTAATATCAAAAGTAATAATCTGAAAATCAATGCAAGGGTGCATTGTGTGTGAATGTGGCCATGGACATTGGAACATTGATTAAATTCATCTAATGTTTGATTTCATTTTGAAAGGCTTGGTATGCTAAAGTAATGCATGTGTAAGGAATGGTATTTAATTTTTGAGTAAATGAATGTGATTGTCAATATGCATAGAGTTTTTTGAAAACGATTTGGAGGCCAATGCAAGTGTGGAAGGAAAATATAATTTGCATGAGAGCTAACAATTTGTTTGGATACATGAAGAAAAAATTGTAGGAAGAAGGGTCTCGATCAAAAGTAAGCCAGTAAGGAATACCAATACCTATTGAGCCAAAATATTATGAGAAGGAAAATCTCATATTTGTGGAATATGGTTCCTGTATGGAACATATCTGAAAATAGAAATGTGAAAATTGGAAATCTATGGGTAACTGATTTGAAAGAAATTTTATTGAAATTGATTTTGTATATCATGATTACTGTATGCATTTGATAGAGGTGAGATAAAATATCTCTCCTGGAGGTACATATGATGGTTGTCAAGATGGAAAGCATGGAAAATGGGTACTATTTTGACATGAGAACCCTGTGATAATCCATGATCATTATAAACGAACATCATGTTGAGGTAACACGGGCTAGAGGGACACCTCGAAAGATCAAGTCAGAGGGATGCCTTGACTGTAAGACTTGACAAAGTCTTTGAAACTCTTCTCATGCGAAAAAACCTTGGCAATGAAATATAGATCACTCAGGGGACTATATAGCAGAGAAGGGGATGCTTGAGCCTAGACCTAGAGGGTGAGTGACCACAAGGAAGAGGATATTTAGATAAATATTGTAGAGTGTCAATTGGGATCATGCACACAATAGGTATGTCAATGGGAAAATAGTGAGCCAAGAAAATATCAAATCCATGTGCACACGGATCCATGAAATGTATAGATAACTCTTGTGCTGATATGTAAATTCTTCATCTTGAATTATGAACAACAATAATTTTTTTATGCATGAAATTGTGATTAATATGTTAGTTGCTTGAAATTGTTGTGGGCATGTGCTAAATGCCAAGAGTCCGGGAAAGGACTAGACCAAGAGAGAAAAACAACATTGTCGAAGCAGCTGAAATAAGAAGACATGGTAGGTGTTGTTGAGAAGCAAAGAACATTGAGGATGGTGTTCCTTTAAGGGGGAGGAGATTGTGATACCCCTATTTCCCCAATATGTATTTAATCATGTTTAATGAATCTCATGCCATGGCATATAAAAAATATAGTTAAATTGTTTTTCGATTTGAAGTGCTAACCGATTGACTCTGGGGTGAAGCCTTAAAAGCACTATCCATGATACCAATAGAGAAATGAGAGGAGGTTCCTTTAAGCTAGAGTACCCCAAGCCTCCTTGTTGAAGAATTGATTTGGAAGTGTTCATATTATTTCCCTTAACCCCAATTCCAAGGAAAATTAGTTAATGAGGGAGGTTGGTAGTTGAAAAACCAACCACCCCAATGAATGGAGGTATGGAGGGATAAAAGAGGGGAAAATAAGATATCATTTATAGGACAATAGGAAATATCACCACGCATCCCCATGATTTACCCATGTGTTTCCTTTTAACAAAAGAAATGAAAGGATAGGTCAAGAACCTTCCCAAGCTATGCGTGAAAGAGAAGCATACACGGGTAGACAATAGGAGAGGCAGGAGAGGAAGAAAGGGGTGCAATAAAGAGATAAGAAGAGCTCAAAGTTTTTGGGTCTAAGTAAAAGATATTGAAGATATTAAAAAGGAAAACACGTGTAAAAAAGGAAATGTTGTGAGAAAGAGAAACAATAGAAGATATTAAAGGAATAGGTGTGGAGGATGGCCTAAGAATCTGAGATCCCAACCTAAGCCATTAAATTTGCGAGCTTGATGTCGGGAAGGAATTTGATAAACCTCGAAGAGGCATGGGCTAAGTGGGTGAGGAATACAATACCCATAGTAGTTTGAGGGAGAGTGACCATCATATTTTACTGAGAACCTGAGAGAGCATACCTGGTGGTATCATGGCTTGGCATAGGGGTGGCATGTTTTTGAAGTAATTGAGAAAGCAAAGCCTATGGTTTGGTTGAAAGGAGAACACCCATAGTCAGTTGTTTGGTTAACTACTTCACCAAACCGATAAGTAATCATATGCTTTGTGTGTAGACTAAAATGAATGGTTGCTTCCCATAATCGCTCTTAAATGTGCATGTTTGTAAATGAAGTGAACGCTCGTAACTTGAGAATGCATTCATGGGTAGTTAAAATCTATGTAAAAGGAATTACTCCTTGTATCAATGGTAATTTTGCATGTCTACATATTAAAACCTTGTAACTTGTTTTGAAAAATAATAGTTTTCCACATCGATTGAATGGGAGTAATTGCATGTTTAAGGGAAAGAATATGTAAGTAAGCTAACAGGATACGTATCTATGCTATCCCATGCATATAGTGATAGAGAAAATTATAATGGGTTCCTGTGAGAAGGAACCAGACCTATAGGAAAGAATTTTAGATGATGATACTTGAAGAGAATGAGGCATTGTAACCCTCTTTAAATTCAATAATGATTTAACTATAATACCTTTGTATAGGAGGTCAAAGAAGGTTGTCAAGATCGAGATATTTTCGTGGTTGAAAGGAAGAAGGGTCAGTTGGATTCCAATCATTTTGTTAGAGGCATAAGAGCCCGAGGAAGTTGAGCCAATGAGCCACTAAGGTGTTTTAGTACAAGGATGGAGGACTGCTACATCCAGAAGCTTAATTTAAATCTTCAAAAATTCCCTATTTTAATCGGTGAAACTCAACAACCATTAGATTTGAAGGTGGAGAGAACCTCCACCATTGATCTTTATCATGAGTTTATCATCGGATTTCAGGATATCAACGATTTTACCTATAAGGTTACATTAATAAGTCCCAAAATGATGATGTCGAGGTGATGCAGGATCATCGCTCCACCTCAAAAAACGCATCAGCACGCCAACACGCAAACACACAATGAAGAAAGGGAGAGGCACCGACCCTCCCATTTTTTAAATTTGAAATATGATCCTATACGGATTTTTGTGTTGTAAGGATGATAAATATCAGGCCATGCCTTTGTACAGGTAGTGGATAGGGTTGCCTTAAATGGTTTCCTGTAGAAGGTCCAGATCATAGTCAAGTCTAGACGTTCATTTTTGGAATGTAGTCGTAGAGGTATGGTGTCGTAACTGAGACAACGATGGCACTAAGGCCGTGAAGAGGATAAGCTCATAGAGCCCTCTTTTGTAATAGGAGACTGAGGAGGGATGAGAGTTAGGAGACTTAGGAGGTAGAGAGAGTCTTAGGAAACTTACGAGGTAGAATAGTTCTAAGAGAGATCTTGAGATAACTGGGACTCTATTGTAGTCCAAGTTTTGTAAACATCTATATAGACACACGAAGATAATAGAAAAGTTGTTTTTCCTGCATATGGTGTGTTTATGTATTTGTATCCATTATTATGATTTTATATTTCATTCATGTTTGAATGTATGAAATCGTAAAGTATTGTATGAGTTTCAATTGTTTCTCGTCTTAGAGTTTCTGAGTGCAAGGAGTGCACACAGTCCGCAAGGAGTGCATTGACATAGGTGAGTTAACCTCAAGGAAATCTTAGGAGGGATATCGTTGAACCTTCATCAGTAGAAGTGCAAGGAGTGCACAGGAAGAAATATTTTTCGAGTTCAGATAGAAGCATAATTACTGATAACTTTGTAAAGCTCTGCCAGGTGGGCATCGAGTGGGTGCAAGTGTGCACTAAGGGAACTCTGTGTTGAGTTCAAGAAGAAATAGAGTTATTGAACACTATGTAAGGAGAATCTCTGCAAAGTGTGCATCGAGCCAGGAGAATGTCCGGAGGGCGAGAAGAATTTCTTGTCAAGAAATCCTTCAGATATGAGTTTGACGAAATCCCAGAAATGCAAGGAGTGCATGGGAGATCAGAACCTTCGAAGAGGACAAGCTCAGAAGAGATAACGCAAAGAGTGCGTAGGGGAAAAACTTATTCTAAGTCCAAAAGATCAGAAGAGATAGCACTTGAAAGAGCGTAAGCGAGACCCAAGATAATTGGGTTTGCGAGACAAAGTTTGAAGGTCGAAAACATTTGAAGACTGGCGAAATCTTCCAAGTTGAAAGGAATTAAAAGATCAGGAGGACGAGCAACAACAACCGTCTGATCGATTGTGGGGAGGATTCTGGACTATTAGATTATCATCCAACGAATAGAAGAAGTGTTGGAGAAGAGAATAGATCCCATCCATTGGATCTGAGCACAGAGGGCCAATATCCGTTGGATCCGGATGGAGGTTCATGAGCCTTAATGATGTGTACACATAGGAGATCAGACTTGTCAAAGTCCCAAAGTGAGTAGGGACTGCCCATCATCAAAATCAATAGGTGGTGTAAGATCTGAGTTTTCGGGTGAAAGTACTCAGAGAGAGACAAGTGCGCAGGAGTTGAAAATCCTGAACCCTGAAGACTCGAAGCAGATAGAGATCATCAGATCAAAGGGGAGACATGCGTCAAGAGATCGCATGTTTCGGGTGAAGATGCTCCGGAAGGAATGAGCACACAGAAGGTTGAGATACTTGAAGCCCGAAGAGTCGAAGGGCTGAGATTCGTCGCTCTGCAGGACACTTGTCAACATATCGTGAGCTTTGGGGAAGTTGTAGTGAGATTTCATGAAGTGAGAACTCACGAAAAGATCACATCCATTGATCGAAGAGAGATCTGGACCATTGATTGTCCAGGGAGAATTTTGGGGATCAAAATATCTAAGGAGAGAAGTCTTTCGAATTCATGAAACGTGAAGTCCCGAAATCATCGGAGTCGTCCATCGAAAGGGATGCATGGCGAATGATCAATGTTTCGCTAACTCACACATTAGAGAATTCAAAGGGGAGAATCGTGGGAACTCACGAGGCCCAAGTTCGCGATTTGATAGGGGACATCAGATCTTAGAGGATCTGATTCATTGATTTGTGCTCCGAAATATCGACATTTCAGAATTCAGGAGCATGGAGGAAGTTGTAACTCGGAGGTTGCGAATTGAGAAATCCCGACAAGATTTGGACCGTCGGATCGAGGAAGGATCTGGGTCGTTAGATTTGAAGCATCGAGACTTCGAACATCGGGAGAATGGAGGTCAATCACATTGGGAATCCATGACACGCGAAATCCTGATGTGCTCGGAGGTTTGGCCCCAGGTCATAGCGATGGGTCATATGGAAAGAGGATAAGGGAGGAGCTAGCAAGTGCTAGTCCCTTGTCATGATTTCAGAGATCGGGAGAGTCGAGGTGACTCACATGCAAATACCTGACCCATGGAATTGTGATGCACCTTTGTTTAGGCTCGTGGTCACAGTCCATGGTCATGTGAGAGAAAGGGCTTAGTAGAGAAGAGCTAGCGGTCGTTGGGCATTGAGGTTTGAACAACACTCAGGAGAGAACTCGTGGGTCTCATACGACCTGCACATTTAGAGAAAGGACCTGTGTAAGTGGGTTTGTGGTCTAGAAAAGACCCAAAGAGTCGATCCAACTCAATTTCTTAATCGATCCTAGACCGGAAGGTCGTGCAGCCCTTCGAAGAGAAGGGGGGTCTACATCACGAGGGTAGGGTTCCAACCTTTCCACTCTCATGAATAAGCACTGAATACTAATGGATGGAAACATTTATTAACAATCATAGGATGGGTAGATCGATAGATCTCCATCCTTGACCTAGTATTTAAATATCATGAGGAAGTTGATGTTTGGGTCACTGATATGACACTTCTCATCATCTAAGTCGCTGAGGAATTAAATATGGGATCACAAAGGGGAAATATTGTTGTGCGATTCCCTTAAATTATGGCCATCATATATACAGTATAAGGTGTTTAATATTAGAGTTTCCTTGACCAATGTTGACCCCCCTTTTGTTATAAAAATTCAAGAGTCGTATCTCATCCAAGCATAAACCCCTTACTTTTCCCTCTGATCAATCATTATGACCAAAGAATTATACCATATCATCTCCACCTAAGAACCTATCCCTTGGTTCTAGTTCTCAACATGACCAGTGCTATAACCGTGGGTGAACATAATGGTGTGTTACCACTTCACTAGAGGGGTATTTCTCTTTAGTTACATGGATGGTCAGGAGGAGGTTTCCAAAACCATTGTTGGGGAATTTGCATATGTCCTCATCTCTCCACGTGTCAAAGAGTGGTTAGTATAAACCACCGTGCAGAAAATCCCTTCCATGTTCTCCTTCGTGCATGTTCTGAATGCATGTTGGATCTGAATTGTTGATCCTTATCGGTGATCAATGATCAACAACTACAATAACTCAAATTTCATGACAAGTATCAACCTCAGACTAGGTGAGACTTGGTATGCTACAATGACATGATGTGTCAGGGTAGGACCATGTGTCATCGTGGGAATGGATGCGAGATAGATGTGGGACCCTCATCAAGAATAGAATTTATGGCGAGTGCGATAAGCTTGAGCCATTGGATCTAAGCGTGGAAATATCTCCATCGTAGATATTTGTTGGGAAAATACAATTGGACCTCAAACCACAAGGGAGTTTTATTTTACATGAGAATCATAAGGAGTCAATGACCCGATGTCCACAACTACTTGGTGGAAACATGTATCCTCCTTAGATTCCACATGAACGTAGGCAGAAAAAATGGCAGAGGATGCCACATGTTGAAGGTTGATTCATCTATTTTTTAAGTGTGGGGCCAAGTCGAACCTAAAGTATTGTGTTAGGACCCCTAAATGATAGTCATCAGATATACCTGCAAGAGATCTTAGTCATATAACTTGTGGTAAATATCGAGAGTCATAATATCGATATTAACCCAATTAATTGTCTCATAATAATGTGTGTCAACTTAGTTAATCATCTCGTAAATCTCAGGCACCGGGTGTTTCCGAAGTTTATACTACATCACAGAAAGCCCCAATGTTTGATACCTGGTGGTGGTGTGTTGCACGACGAATGGTCCACATCTCATGACATGGGATGACCATGTGTTAGGTCGATTAGACATATTCGAATAGGAGTTTGTGGAGGAAATGAGTGCCACATGTCACGAGGTGACGGTGACCACATGTCGTGACATGGTTAAGAAAGGTGGAATTATGTGATAGGGACATGTGTGTGAGGTTCTTTCTCATCACTCGATCAGGCCTTTTTTGGCAATGTGAAATGTGAATGGTCGATGTCCAGAGGTCCCGAGGTCCAATGTCCCAATGGATAGATGCCAACACCTGGTTAAAATCGGGTCTTCAGAGAATGAGGGGCAAGTGTTGGGTGTGTGGAAGGTTGAGGCTCGATAAGATAATGACCCATTGGATTGAGTGGAAGGTGCCAATCCAACAACCACATCTGCACTAGAGAGAGACATGTTATGGCACATCAGTAGCACATCAGATGACACAGGTGATGTGGATCCACAAGGGTTCCACATGCTAGTAAAGAGACCCTAGTCTAATAAAGGCCATAAATCTTTAAGAGGCCATAACTTTTGATCCATAACTCGATTCTGGACAAATTTATAGTCGTTTGAAATCTCTCGACGAGCATAAAATGATGGTTTCTTTAATAAAATAATTCGATGTGATTGAGGAAAAGAGAAAATGTAATACTCCATCCTTTTAAAAGGTACTTAGGGGGTTGGGTGTCACATATATATATAT